>JABJVR010014388.1:0-25382 GCA_025773905.1 Chitala chitala | reverse complement strand
TGACTTACATAACCAAACATAACACCATAGTGTGAGTCTATTACGGCTAGGGGACTGACTTACATAACCAAACATAAAAAGTGGTGGCAGTAACAGGTGGAAGTACAACATGCCCAACATGCTACTTTAAAGAAAATAAATTTAGAAAATGTATTTGAAAAATTGTTAATTTTTAAACTGCAATACAAATTGAACTGGGATTTTTAAACTGTTGCATCCCTAGAAGGGACAATTCAGTATCCAACAATATTGGACATGTCCCTACCATCCATACCCAAGTGTATGGCCTTCTGTTTTCTGTGTTCACAATGGACAGGTGGTCTACAGTTGATATATATATCATTTAAAATTGGCTTAAATTCTGGGTAGTTCCAAAATATTTGCAGTACATCTCCCAATGTTCAATAGCATGCATGGGTTAGTTCTGTAGACCAAAATACCACAGCTCACTTTGAATGTGCCTGAATTGTAAAGCTACAGGTACATCGATAAACACCTTCAGTCCTTCAGACAGGAATGGAAAGTCCAACTTCTTTGCACAAATGCTGATATTTCCGAAACACAGAACAGAACACAAATGTAGAATGTACAGAACACAAAACATCTGTCAGATAACAAGTAGCATTATTTACCCTCACTTCCCTGGTTAGAAAGCAGTAGAATGTGAAAGTATAGTATTTAGTTAGAAAGTACAGCTTTGTCTGAACAAAAATATTCCTCGTTTTTCTCTCCAAACATTTTAATTAGCCAGTGGTAAGTGGTGACTGAAAACACATGTTGTTATTGTTTTAAATGGAAGGTTTTTTAAACAAGTTGAATGGCCCCATGTCTGAGTTTTGAGCACGGTGAGCACACAGAGAAGCACACACACCATTGTCTGCATGTCCACACTGGGAGTCAGTCCCTGGTTGCATGTTAACTTTGAACTTTGCTTCTCTCCTCCACCCAATCCAGCTACCAATATTAGACTACGCTGCACCATCAAGACCTTTTGATATTGGACCAAGCACTAACAGGGAAACATGGTATCGCAGTGCCAGAAGGATCTGCAATACCAGTTACAGGGAACAACCACCGTCCCACATCACAGACCTGCGGCCTGTATAATTACCCAGGGATGGCTATTTCAGTTGCATTCAACTACGGATTACTCTGAAAAACTGCTGTTGATGGTTGCCATGGTGAGACTAAAAGTTGTTGCAAGAAATAATAAACACAACCGGCTTAATCAATGTTAAAAGCACACTCTTGAGAACTCTGGCTCCAAAACTCATAACAGTCGGAGAAGGAAAACGTGGCGTTTCCACCATGTTTATCCGAGAAGCTGAACGTTATGTCTTGTGCTTGTATAACGGCCATCTTTTCTCCGTGTTAACCCTCCTGAAGTCAGTCTACATCTGTGATTCAGGAACTTTTAATGTAAAATACTGAACAATGCTTACCACCTTATGTCTCTCGGTGTAATTTTAAAATTGTATCAGAATTTTTTTTAGAGAAATTCTAAAATTTTTGCTCGTTGCTTGCATTAGGTTTGCAAATCAATCCCCTGGCTGTGACAGTGTCACAGTATGCAGTTATTTCCCTAGAAATAGTGTTTTAAACACTGTGTTTAAAAGTTATTTTGGGCCAAAATAGCTAGGCACTCCAGCTACCTTTGACTCGTACAGATATTTAAGCTTGAACTACTGATATAAACAAAAATTTTTATCATGGAAACTGGACACAGAACTTCAGTCAAAACCACTGTGCATGTTAGACAACGTTCTGTTAATCCGAATCCTGTCTGACTGAGAGAACGAGTGGGAAAAGTGGAATCGGTTTTATTAAATGGGTTATGAAATATGTCTTTAAATGCCTCCTCAGCGCTTCAACGCCAGATTACCTCAACAGCTTTCCGCTAACCAGATGCTCTCTGTAATGGTTTATCCAAATTCTCTCTGTCCAAAACGGCAATTGGAAACAAACGTCCATTTTCTTGCGGCTCTTGAAGTTCAATGAAAGTGAGCTAATAAAAAACAGGCAAATTAGCAGCTCTTTCGAAGCACTGGCGTATGGGGAGCCCCGCGCAGCGCTGCGTGGCCAAGGCCCTCCCTTTTTACAGTGCATCTGCTAGTAGTAAAATAGAAGCCGCACAGTAATGAACTCTTTGCTTCGATGCAGATGCTGTGCTAATCGTGAGAAACGTTTGTTAAGGTCTGTGCACTGGCTCCAGCCCTGGCCAGCTAGTTTCCAGGATCCCTTTGGGAGAAACTGGCACCAACATGAATGGCTGTGGACAGAGGTTTGCCTCACTCCAGTCAATTACGTTGGGTGGGCTACATGTAGGAGGTCAGGGGTTCTATGACATACACACGTTTGCTCATTCAGAGGAACTCCACAGCCAGGAGACTGTCTCAAGTCACAGTGGGTAGTATCTCTGTACCCCACCCACCATGCCAAAGTTGATACCCATAATGCTCTGGTCTAACCTAGGGTCACTGTTTGATACACAAGGCATCCTTGCATAGAGGGCTTTGTAAAGGACAGATAAGATGCTTCTGCATCCCTGAAGACAACGATCTGCCAGTTTACATCAGCTAGATTAGCATCGTGCCAAATCTACTCTCAAGAGTCTCGTCAGCTCTAACTGTGATTCATGCAGTAACATCTGTGTGAAACTGGAACCTTTATCTCACATCAAAATACAAAAATGATTACTGTGCTTCCAGTCGTAATGAAAATCACTTTTTGAACCAATTATCGTATTCATACATCAAAACCCACTAAAACTGAGACAAATATATGAACACCGTTTCAAATGATCGCCTTATGCAAACCACACCAACAATAAACAAAACTAAATATGATTTAATAAATCCAATTATGACCCCATAATTTCAGCTGTATCATTTCAGCTGTGGAGTATTAAAGTGGTGAACCTCCACGATTTATTATTATTTTTTTTTTTTGCATCATGTGGAATACATCGCAGTCACCAGAGTTAACGTAAACAGCCGTGTTACAACTGCCATCAAAGCAATAAGAACAAAATTCATCTTGCATACGACACCATCTTAATAGCAACAATGTAGTCAGCCAAAAAAAAAAAAAAAAAAAAAAAACTGCTTTGGAAAACAGTACGCCTCGTGGATGCCTGGATGACTTTTCAGCTGGCAAGAACATCATACACAAAACCAGCTCTGAGCGGCCTGAAGGTAGGAAGATGAGGACGAGATCTTAATGGCAGAGACAACGTGACAGAAAAAACCAAACAGCTGGGCTGGCTGCATGGTCAAACACTTCTGATTTATGAGTTGTATGAGGCAGAAATATTAATGGCTTTTTAAAAACGTGTTAAGGACTCTGTTTGAATGTTGAGGGAGTGTCTTCTTGTTCCTCTATTTTTATGCCAAGTCTGGTTAAGTAACAAGAAAGACACCTTTGTATTACAACAGAATTACGAACGGTTAGTTTGACTAAATTACGCCTTGCGGACAATTCATGGTAATAAATCCCCAGTGGTTTTTTGACAAAGTTGAGTGAACTGAGAACAGTACAAAGAAATTAAGTAATAAAACAATTAATCAGAGAGGTATCATTAATCTCGTACAGCAGAACATATAGTCATACTAGCTAATGTCCAGAGATATGGTGTATTTGTTAACAATTTGCAGGACATGTGATGTTTGTCAGCGGTAAGCCAGGTGTGACCCGGTGGCTCAATTGGTAGAATATCAGGCTGGGAGACTGAAGTTTCCTGGTTTGAATCCCAGTGTAGCCCTCTGGTGTGTCCTTGAGCAAGACACTCAGTGCTAGCTTGCTGTAACACACATATGAAATCTTGTAAGTTGCTTTGGCTAAAAGTGTCTGCTAAAATAACACATTAAACTCTCCAGTTGAAGACCAGGTAGGGTCTGAACAGAGATGACTAAGTGTGTCTTAAACACTTGGTAAAATTTGACATTTGCTTGAACCTCCTTATGTCTCTCAGAGATCACGTTTACCGTAGTAAGATTTGTATTGCCTTGTGTGCCGTTGTCCCGCCCTTTGAGTGATGAAATGGTTCCGTGTGCTAGCTTTCACTGATGAGGCTGTGTAGTTAGTCTTTCAGCCGCCCATTCTTAAACAGTGGCTGATGGAGCATGAGATCATAAGCACACATAAACATTTATGTTCTCTACGGTCTTTCCAAAGACCGCTGCACAAGGCAGTCCCCGTGGCTGCTGGAAAGAGAACACCCTCAAAGTGTCAGGTGTCAGCTGGGCCTCAACGCCTTTCCCCTGGTGGCTTTCTGAACGCCAGCAGATTGTAAACTGTCCACCAGCGAGGTGGCAGTAAGCAATCTCAGCACTCGACAAAGTGTCTTCTTTGGTACCACGTGACCGCATTTACTTTCCATTTTGGTTCTCATGGCTGGGTTTCTCCCTACTCTGATGTGGGGGCGTTCTCATTGTAGGGAATATTTAGCGTTTGGTTGGTTGGGAGGACCAGCTGCTTTTATTTCGTTTGTGTCTGGTTTAATTAAGGACAGCTGTTCCCAAGCCATAGGTGGACGTGCATGGGTCTGCTTCCTCTAGTGTAGCACGTAGAGTCAGGGATCTACAGTACGTTTTGTGGTAAAGCATGTGTACCACATGTACATCAATCCATGAGAGACACTGATCCAGTGGAGAGGTGGTCCTGACCACTGAAGAGGAGGTAAACAGCTTATATCTGTGCACCTGGTCTTGTGGGAAGGAAAGGGATTCACATTTTGCTGATGACCCATTATGCAAGGACATCTTATTGCCAGACGCCATACGAAATGCGCACTACGAGAAACCGAAAACCGTGGTGCTTTGTCAGGGAAAACCAGCCTGCCAATAACTACTAACTGTTTTTTGTGTCACCGTGTACCTCTCCGATGACCCTGACATGACAGGGAGCTTTGCATCATGTTGCCCGGATGCTCAACAATCACACAAAACCTGGATGTCTTCTGGGGGCATAGAGCATCATATGCTCTATGCATCATTGAGATTGTCTGTGGAAGCTTGTGAGAGGGTCACAAGGGTCAAACTGAGGGGAGCGTCATTTCCAATGGGAGGGGATCACACTGGGGGGGGGCAGAGGAGCCAGCTGTACTTTTTTGGGGTTGGTTTCTTCGGGAATAAAAAGCCAAATGCATCTAGACCTGGGCCAAACCACACTGGTAATGACTTTAATTTTTTCAGTACATCAGCGGTCAAACTTTGACTTTTGAGCTGTGTTTGAGGTGTGGGGTGTGGGGGAGGATAACATCACAGAGGGCTAAAAATACAGGCAGACGGAGTCAGAGTCCAATTAAGCATCCGTGTTTTTGAGTGGAGCAAGGCGTCTGCTTCACAGGTGGGTTAGATTTCAGTTTTACTGTGATTCCCTTTTCAGGATTAGGAGGCCTGCACTGCAGAAGGCCAACCTGAAGAGAAAAGGGGGTTAAAACGAGCCAGGGATAGGAAGGGTTGAAGGGGACAGTGCCTGGCTCCTCAGTGGCACATCCTCTCAGCTGGATGAGCGCTGTTCTGCTACAGGAAGCCATGTGGTGATATTTGACATCCAAAATCTCAGCCCAAGCTTGCAGGAAGAAGAAACTAGCTGTGGTTCTCTCCAGTATCCTGTTACCATCACCAGGCAGGCAGGGAAAGCCATTTATGTGTGCTTATAAATGATGCAGTGTGAATTTGACTTGACGTCCCAAAGGGGTCTTGGGAAAATACTCGCTCATGAAGATCCAAGGGATCCTCTGGGGGGAGGGGGGGTATCCAGCGTGTCGTCAGGTGTAGTCAAGAAAGGATCATGAACAATTCTTTCTTGAAGTAAAGAGAAGTTCGCCACTGCATCTGAAACCAACTTCAAAACTGCCCCCTCAGACATTCCGTAAAAAGCCTTTTTTGGTCCAAGCATAATTATGTTTGTTGGATATACAGTGAGATTTTCCTGAGCACACAATTGGAAAACCCAAATTCAGTTTGCTTATCCTTGTTGTGGAATTTGATACGCAGAAGTCAGCCAGAGAACCAGAGACAGGAGTCCGTACGCACTGACATGCCCCTGTGGGGGCTGGCTGGCTGCTTGTAGCTCAGCCACGAAGGGACCTCTCTGTTGGCACGGCTGATCAGCTTGCTCGCGTGGCCCTTGGATGGTGAGCAGAGGGGCTGGGACTGGTGTCAGACAGACGTTTGGGTCTGCTGTTTGTATGCAACAGGAGCCGAATGTCCTTCATCACCAATTCTCCTCTTCTTTCTCCTTTTTCTCTTATTTACGCATTGGTGTGCTTGGCAGACATGTTTGGCCAAGACAAATTACTTAGGTTATAATTTCATATTATTACACATTTCATCTGGCATATCACCAGAGGCACAGAATTAGCAACAATCCTCAACTGCAACTGGGCCAGCTGCTGCCAACTCTCAAAGGCCCTTTTCTAAATCACTACATCAGCTGTTCTCCTGAAACAGGCCTGAGACGTGGTTTAATGACATCTCTGTACACACGAGCAATTCACACCTGTTCACCCTTGTGACTGCTTTGACCAGTCAGGACGGGGAGTGTGGAAACCTAAATTCTTTCAAGTTTTACCACTGTTGGTCCACTCTTTTTGTAAGGGGGTTGCTGGGCAGTTGGGAGAGTGAGAGTAACCCCCTGTCTATCCGTAAGTCTAGACAGAAAGCTCAGCTATTTGATCTAACCTTTAGCAGATGGCAGTGAGTGGAAGGAAGGATCTAAGCCGTCAGACTTACACAGGATGCGATCACTGCTATTAGTCACTTAACACCGTGGTTTCAGTGTTCACTGGCTTTAGGCTGATGGCTGATGTCCTCTTGGATCACATTTGTTGAGCTACTCTCTCCCTACTTCTGTGTCATTTTTCAAAAAAAAAAAAATTAAATAAGAAGCTGTTCTGTCTGCCCCCACTATTGTCCTGAATGAAAACGAGCCTTGACCATCCAGTTTGCAGGCATCACCCAAAGACATGGTGCACACGTGGACCTGATCCATGGCACCGGTCCACTATCGACATCCTGCAGCTGCATTTACTGGCTATAATCATCTACTGCTATTCATGGTCATTGATATTTAAAAGTCATGTTCTGCAAGACAGTTGTCATGTTTTTTTTAATTGAAGCACAGTTTCTCCTCAAGAGCCTTACTGGAGAAGGTTCAGTTGTTTAATTACTTTAAGTACTGACACATCAGCTATAACTTCCACTGGAAAATCAGCTGTAAAGCACTAAAGTAATTTTGTGAATAAAAATGTTTTGTCTTAAACAATTACTGTTGTAGCTGTATTAGACCTTTTATGTTATAATCTTGTCTTATTTTCATTTATTTCAGTTTTTTTATCATCCCTTTTCTTTTCCTGTCATTTTGGTCATGACATTAAATTCAGTTATATGGAATAAAACGTACCATGTCCTTGAACAGTTCTGCAGACCCTCCCCTGGAAATTATTACATTAAGCGATGAGAGTACTTCAGTTGGACCCAGCTGTATTCTCCTCTTTCAGGGTCAAATTCTGTCTTATCTTACTTGAAGATGGATTTACGAGGCCTTCTAAAACATGACAGCAATGCTGAAGCTCAGATCTGCTGCTACTTTTCTTTTTTATTCCATGCAGTGTTTTCCCACCCTGCAACTGTGGACCAGAACAGATTATCATCATGTTTCATGTTGGGCCAACGCCGGGTCTGCTGGCTCAGCAAATAAAGCCTCAGTGAGACGGAGTCCGGGGGTGGAGCGTCTTACACGCATGTTATATGTTCACACACATTAATACTGACATGTATGCTGCTTTTTCGTATCCTTTTTGCAGGACTTTCACTTGACACCTGTCGTAACAAGCTTAGCGAAGACTTTTGGCGGAGGCGGGATTGACTGCCGCCCCTGGGACAGTCACTACTGTCCCATCCAAGGCTCTGGACTGGGATATTGTAAGCACAGAGGACTGGACCGCACACGTGGACGACACAGCCTCCCTTTCTTGTTTTCAGCTCAGTGAGGGAGGAAGGTTGCCATAAACAGGAAGTGTTTCCCTCAGGGGCGACTGTCGAGGTGTTTGTTTGAGCCTTCCGTCTGTTTCCACCTTCAGCACACAAGTCTTTTTAAATTCAGTCCCACAGTAGGCTGCAAGTTCTTACATACTCATGCACTGTGCTAAAGTATGATTCTTCTTTTTCCTTTTTTGTTGCAGTTTTTTTTTTTAATGAAAAAAGTTTAGGAAGGTCAGAGTGATGAATTTTATGGTGATGTTTGACTAAAATCATGAATCCTCTGACTCTATGTAACTGTACATATGTATATATATATATACAGGTAGTCCCCAACTTACGATGGAGATGCGTTCCGATGACCCCGTCGTAACTTGAAGATATTGTAAATTGAGACAAAACAAATACGCGCTCTAAAAAAAAAAACGCTCTCTAAACAACTGAACTCGATCGCTGGCGAGAGTGAGGCATCCCACAAGGCGGGAGACGCGCACATCCCAGCAGCGTCCCAACGTATTGTACTGCATACGCTGCTATGTCTGCCAGCTGCGCAAAGCTTAAAAATTTTTTACAACTTTATCGTATCTTATCGTTGTCGTCATCATAAGATTTAACAATTGTAAGTTGAACTTTCGTAGCTCAGGGACCATCTGTGTGTGTGTGTGTGTGTGTGTGTGTGTGTGTATTCGCAGAGGTGTACACAGCATGCATTTCATTTAACTTCACACAATGGCCTGTAATAGCTGGTCCTTGCGTGACTGGCACACTATATAGTCACTCAAAATAATATTAATTCAGCATGTCAGCCTTAGAAATTTAAAAAATCATATTATACAGGGCAGATTGAGACTTGCTGAATTTGTATTGTTTTCAAAAACCCGTTTCTTCATCCTTTTCAAGAGTGCAAGAATACTTGGATTTGGCATGGGTCATGGTCTCCTCAAAAACTAAACAACGGGCAGAAGAAGAAATGTAAATACTTGTCTGTGTAATCTCTCGAAATTGTGTCCATCTGGTGCTGGGTTGAACCGTAATGCTCCGGCTACAAAGACGTTCTGCGCCCGTTGTACACTCAGAGGGTGCACTGTTTCAGTGGGTCTCGTCCTGCTAGAGATGTGTCCCTCCGGGTCCTCATGACAGCACCCCTCACGTCTCCACCGATACACATCACACTCTCCCAGGAGTTTTTCTCTTCTCAGCACTTGGCATCTGTCAACACGTTTATCCATGGATTCCCAAAATTCCCTCCCTCGGGATGGAGCATGTATTACCTTACCTACAAAATGCCTGATTCCCCTTCCATTGAGGGCATCCCCAAAAAGTGATCAATGGTTCCGGACCTCGTAACAGAACTGTTTCCAAACCGCCAATGCATGAAGCTCATTGTTTTCTGTCAAAAGCGGCTCGGTTCAGCTCATGTCTCTTTGGTTATTTAACTAATTCCCAAGTCAAGTACACCAGAGGGATGCTGGGAAAAGGGTGATCTCATTCAGAGCATGGCGTACATCCTCATTTCCAACGTCTGTACTAAACCCCTGTCAAAATATCTGAGATTAAACACCATAAGCAGGTGACATGACAGCAAATTGGCACAGGCTCAGCAGTTACAAATACCTGCTTCATCATTTCAGCAGCGTGCAGTTCAACTGAGTCTCAGGTAACCGTGGTGACTGTGCACACAGAGTCTACATGGTCTACATCCTCACAGTGACATCTCAGACCACTTTGCCAAACATGGATACAGGGGGTACATTTTTTTAAATGACAGTTCTCTCCTTGCATATGTCTACTGCATGTAAGCGATATAAACTGGTTCTTAAACTGAGCTTTAAATGGCCAGCTGAAGTGTTACTCTGACAGCACTGCGGCCAAATGCTGTTTCTACCGAGCTGTTTGCTAATGGCCTGTCTGCTGCAATGTCATAGATGCTGTTTTGGAAAAGACAGCTGCTGACATGTTTCTTTAAAACGGCTTTGAACGCTGCAGTGATCTAATGAGCGATGACTTGGGGCGTCTGCTGTCCGCCCGGTCCAACTGCCAGGAGTTTCAGCTGCGGCTCACGTCAACGCCACGTCTTTGCGTGTGGCGCGTTCAGGGTCGGGACTCTGACCCGTGTGGTGGATGACGTCTTCTATCCCCAGGTGCTCATGCTTGCAGAGAAACGCCACAAAGCGTGGGTCGGGGGGTGTGACACAGGCCATCTTTCCTTTACCCGGATGCTCTGCCACCCATCTGTTCCAGCTGGAGGCCCTCAGCTTGAAGCTGACGTGTTGAGCTGCAGAGTCCAGGCCGGAAACGTACTCCTATAACCACATACTGTTTGGCAAAGATCTGAGGTCTCATCACTAGGAGTCCTTCAGGTGGTATGGTGAATAATGCTATGGATCTAATGGGCAAAAGATGATATTTTACAAGCATGTATGTGTGCAGATGAGTCCAGGGGATTGCACACGTGCACACACCTGCTCAAAAGCCATCTTTCTCTCATTACCTTGCATGAATGAAACATCCTAGGGGAATTCTGATATGGACAGGGGTTTGTATGGGTTCTGCCTTACAGTTGATATGGTATGCAGCAGTTCAGCTGAGCTCCAAGGACACGGTTCTCAAACTTTAAATATACCCCTCTTCTGATTCCGTCATCAAAGTAGGCCACTTCAGGGATGCTCCATGAAAGCTAAATATATTTGCCTAAGAATGTTTCAGGACTTTTTAAAGCATGGCAGAGGTTTCAGTTCAAGGCTACATGCTGCCAGTCTAAATGCTACCAAGTGCAGCCAAAATGTTCCCAGGAGATGCATTTTGCCATGCAAAATTTAGTACCACAGGCGTGCATTGGTGTATTCATTTTTAAATGGGTCTAAATATCTGGGGTGACAGTTGGCACAAGTCAATCAGACTTCCTTGGTAGATTTACAACACTTCACGTTTCACTAATTTTGTTGTTTTCTTTTTTAATTTTTATAAAATAAGCTCTTGATTATGGAAAAAAAACAACTTTGCTGATTTTGAATGCATCACAAGTTAGCAGTTTCACTGACAGGGAATTCCAACCAAAAAAGCATCTTCCCCTCTTCTTGAACTACAGATAGTGCTTTGTTTTGAAGTTTGGCAAACATGCAGCAATTGTCGTGTAATGGGGTTTGGCAATTTATCACCAGTTGTAGAGAAGCAGTCTGGCAGTTGTAGAGAAGCCATCTGGCAGTTGTTTGATTTATTAATGCCTAATTAAGCTCAGGTACGTGGTGACATACCCTTTGTATGTGTTCTACACTCTTACATCTTTTTGCCTCTTTTTCATTGATCTTTTTATTTAAGTACTTCTAAGTTCACAGAAGACCATTAAGGTTCTTGCTCCTTCCTCATTGTTCATCATGCCATGTGAGTTTCCTTCTGCCCTTCTCGGATGCGACTTTGTTTCTAGATTTATGATGAAACCATTTTTTGTTACAACTTTTTTTCTGTCATTGCCAGGTGTGATAATTTCAATGGCAAAAATTTGCTAAATTTAGCAATCTGTCTGGCTGGTTACCACCCCTATTTTCACACACACACACACACACACACACACACACACACACACACACACACACACACACACACTGACAAACGCATTTCCAAGAAGCCCACTCTGTCACCAAGCTCACGCACGGCAAGCAGAAGACACCAGCAGGTGCCGAGCAGATTAGGGAAACTCTAGAGTCGTCATAAGTCAACTAGTGGAAGGAAGTTCTCTCTGAAAACACTGAATCACAGGTCAAGAGGGAGTTTGATGCTATGGGGGAGGGAAATGGGCCTTGCTGAATCTTTCAAGAAGAGAGGAAACGTGTGTTGGGTTAGATGCACCTTAACCCCTGTATGTTCACCAGGAAAAAGACCAGCAGCCATGAATAGATCTTCACGGCTGGAGGCTGAGAGAGAGGAAGCCCCCGCTTCCCCATGGAACTCCACAGGTGACAAGGCGCAGCCATAACTGGACCATCACCCAGGACCTCCAGGAAGTGCTGAGGGTCATCAGTCCTCCCAGGCCCAGGGATGGAACTCGTCCCACAAAGCTTTACAACATGTGTGGTAATGTTCACAAGGTCCGCGCTTCACAGCACAACATCTGGTTTGCAGTAGCAAATAATAATAACAACATACAACTGAGCAAACGGAATGACTGACAGACCATGTTTTTATTACACACTACAAAGTTATAAGAGGAAAAAGAGGATGAAAGCAAAAAAATAACAACATATTGGACATTCTTTCATTGACTACCAATGCCAGGGAACAAAGGAACATCATCGGGCCAGAACTGGAGTTTGTTGCTCAGTCACCTGTGAGACCTCTTCTTCACTTTATACCATTATTTTTTTCATGGTCATGGTGCTTTCCACATTCTTGGTGGCTCTCCGCTCTGACCCCCAGCGTGAAAACACTCCATGCGATTAGGAAAAAAGGTCAAAGGTCAAACCAAAGTAAAATTCAATTACATTTTTTGTATGGCACAGGTTCTGTCAGAGGCCCTGAAGGATGCCAAACAAACAGCCATATAATGTGAGGCAAGGTACTCTGTGCTGTGAGGGGTTTCATATGGCACATGGAGAACTGCGGTCCATCCTGCACCTGCAGCTCTGTGTTTGCACATGGTTCCTGGTGACATCCTGGCAAGCTCCTGAGGGAGGAAGGGGACAGTGCGGACGTGAAAGCCGCACCCACCAGCCACTGCATGTTGTCGTTAGCCTGGAAAGGATGGACACTGCCCTGATATCAGACAAAAAAGCTCGTCAACAAAGTTAACTCTTTCACCACCTGCAACAATGGAGCAAACAAGTACCAGAAAGCTAATTTAAGAGACAATACATGAAGTCCCAGAAGGTCTTTCCAGGACAACCTTAGTGTCGTCCATTTTGGTGATCTGAGAGAGCCCAAAGAAACACACAGGGAACTCCAACACCACTTTCCAAAAGCTCAGACAGAGATTGAAGCATTCTGTCCTGCCCAAAACAAACAAAAACACCAGCAAACAAGTTTTGTTGTCACAGCATGTCCATATTTTTTCAAATCCAAGGACATTATGCTCACCAAAAAAAAATGCTTTTAATAGGAAAAACATCATAATAGAATTGCACTGAAAACAGTACAGTAAGTTTTGTTTGTCAATGAAGATTCTCAGTCATCCAGGTAGAGCTGTCTGTAAGTTGCGTCATGTCATCTGGACTTCTTGTTAGGAACATTTTCTGATGAGTCAATGGACTGAAGAAGCTACTTGGAAAAGCAGCAAAACATTCCTGACAGGAAGACAGAAGTCCAGTTGACATGATTCAACTTCCAGGCAATAAGTTTTGTTGTGTTTCCTGTTTCTTTGTTATGCACTGATGAAATACAGTTTGTTTTTTTCAGGCAAAACGTGAGAAAAACACATGAGCATCCACCAGGAGTGGGTATTTGTGTGGTGGAAATCTAACAGGGCTAAGAGCAGAGCTCGACCAAATGACTGACTTTACAGGAAAGACTAAACAAGAAGGGATCACAGCTCCTTCAAGAAAAGTAAACTCAAATTAGCGCAGTCTTAACCAAAACCCCCAGAAACTCTAAAACAGAACAGAAAACACACACTCCACATGTGGTGAAGCCTTCTTCCATGACCTGTCCCCTCTCCCCCCATAGCTTTTTCCTTTCATTCCTCTTCCCAATCCACCTAGATGACCTATAAAAATTAACCACCAGGGTTTCATTAACTGGGTTACCTGTATATAACGGGTGATCAATCACCATGGTAACATCACCCAGACCCGGCCCTGTCCAATTACTTTACCTCCCACTAGGTCACACAAGGTTGAAATGTAGTAAAATATAGCTTGCTGCACCAGTACAGCGTTCAAAGGCAATGGCTAGTACTAACTACAACAAAAGTCGACACTCAGAATCAATAAGCGTCAACCCGAAAAACATCAGACCAACAGCGTGGCACAAACGTGGGTTTGAATGTCTGCCTAAATGCAATTAAAGCAGAGCAATCGTCAAATCTTTCATTACCATGTAATGCCTCTGCATTAGTTACACCCACATGATTTATTCACAGAATAATGACCTTGTCAGAGATATGCTTGGTTTATGAGCACACTACAGACGGTGGAGACTAAAGAAGTAATCACCCGCTGAAGCCAGGCAAGGATCCCACCCTAAGATGCACAAGAAGCTTCATTAATTGCAAACGAGAGGAGCAACGTGCAGCCAAGGCCCATAAATCAGCGTGTGTCTGTAGATGTCGGCCTGCTCTTCTGAAAGGGAAGAAGCTCAGTCGCTGTGACCCAGGAGAACGTCTGAAACGTGACAGCATTCGAGTCGAACTGTAGATACAAACATCAAGCCTCCTGTAACAGGGTGGGGGCACGAAAGCTGGAAAACCAGCAATCGCACAAGACGGGGCTTTATTTACACCGACAGTGTTGTCTGCACAATACACGGACTGCACACAGTCGGCCACACGTATCTTACATGTTTAACAAATATATACTAGGCCTGGTTACAAAGAAGCATAAGAGCCTAGCAGTATCACCTGGGCCAACTTAGTGGGGCCCCCTTGAGGTCAGAGAAGGTACAGCAATTAAGAAGTGACTCGTAACTGGACACGAGCTCTTCTCAAACCACAGAGATTCACCCATAACTTATTTAAGTTATTTAAGTGTCACCATCACCACAGTATCAGACATGCTAAACACATCAAACGGAGGTGGCCAGACAAACTGATACATTCCTGACTGAAATTCCAGAGCAAAGGGACATGCACTCAGAAACAGCCATACAACCCTAACCACACATAGTGGTTGTTTTAAATCCAAAAGCTTTTTTTGATAAAAACTGGCCACCGTCCCCTACCTTTTGCTGAGATCAGGCTGGTAACACTTAGCAAATGTTAAAGTTAAGCCCTTTTCATATAGCTGCATAACGCAAGCAAATTTAACATGCGGCTCATCCTTCATTTAGGTGTGTGTTTCAGTTGTTACATGTTTGCTGGTAACACTGCTCTATTTGCCTTTTTGTAAACGTCCTTGCAGTGTTTTGGTAAACATACTTGAAAGTCACCCAAAAACTATCTTAACGCCAAATGAAAAAAATGGCTACAGAGAAGATTATTTACAAAGATAAATCCATAGCAGGGATTTTTAAACAAGAAAACGTCCAAAAACTTCAACAAGTTGCATAATGACATTCCTGGCTACGAACAACGTGAAAAGGACAAGATAAGCGGATTGCTGCCTAATTGAAAAAGTGTGTCGTGAAATGGGGAAAAAACAACGAAGCCAAGGTACGCATTGGTCTGTCACCCTCGCCGCTTCCCAGCGTGTCAAGCCTGCGAAGTAAATCATCTCTCACAGCCCAATTTCACCTTCTGCTTATCGGGCCCTACAGTATTTCATAGCTGAGTGTCAGAGGTAGGGGAGCAGCCAAACCCCTCAAACACAGCCTGCTTCAGTTTCATTCTGCTTTCCAGCATTCTCCCTCAGCAGCAGTTATGCAAAATTGTCTTGTCAAATAATATAAACGCAGAGGCTCGAGTACACAGGGGGATGGGTGTGGGTAGGGTGGGGGGTAAGGGTAGGGTGCAATAGGGCTCAAGATTAAAAACACTCTTTGAAGAAGCGAGTGGTTTCGGGTGGGGGGTTGTTATGTGCTGGGACGGGAGACAGCAACACTGGAGGATGGATGGGGAGGGGGTCAGCGTGGCTGGATGGATGGGGAGGGGGTCAGCGTGGCTGGGTGGCTGCGCGCTGATCTATGCCCAAGCTTGACTGTAAATCTGGCCCTCCCCAAGCAAAACATCGTGGCTCAAAGAGAGACCCCCACACTTCCCTGTCATCGAGAGATAATTGCAGTGTGGGAGTGGGCTGATGTTAGTCATGCAGAACCTGCAGAACTTGCAGAACCTGGGGGAGATACTGGGAGAGAAGCAAACCTATCTGACCCAAAGGACAGGCAGAAGGCTCTTTTTGTGGAGACAAAATAGCAGACAGCTGCCACAGTTTGCTACTTGTGAGGACACAACTGTATTGTGTGGTTTTTCCTGGAAACCCAGTGGCTGTGTGAAAGTGCACCTGGGAAAATAAACAGGTAGTGCAGAATCAATGGGTGGGTCACAGGCAGATGGGGAGAGAGAGAGTTTCTGGGAGATGCTCAGTCATGTGACCAAATAAGGATGTACCAGAGTTCACGCCACAGCCAGACAGCGTGTTTGACCTGAGCTGTCCTTTTCCAGGCATCCAGTTTTTGGACCGCGCCACTGAACCGGCACTGCAGGAGAGTCCCGTTTTCAAACACAAATTACTAAGGAGAACAACCGAGGAATACACACAATGACAGGGCCATAATAAGAAAATGACCACGTGCACATGCATGTTTGGGAAAACATGAAATAATGAGAGGACAATGACAGTCTGTGGAACATCAGAGACCAGCCTTGCATGGTGAATTGAAGGGGGTCACAAGCCCAATGCAGTGTCTTCACATCTACTATTTTGGAAATTTGTGACTTCCTGCCTGGGGGGTCTTAGAGCATGGGGGGCATTTAAATAGGAGCATCGTGCCAAACGGGGCATGGTGGGTACCTGAAAAGTTAAATCTGCTCTATAAGGAGGTTATAGTTTGCTTTAGTCAAACATCCAGATGTGTTAATTGCTAAAATAAAATAAAGTCATGACCAGTTGTTTTCATTAAGCAGTGTATGTATCTGTGTGTGCGTGTGTCTGTTTTTTGTGTTTCTATGTGTGTGTTCCTGTATGTGGGTTTGCCATAATGGCTACTGTCCTGTCCAGGATGTGAAACACCTCGAGTTTCCTGGAACAGCCTCCAGCATCCCTGCTAATATGAACTGGGTAACCAGTTCTGGAAAACGTATGTATTTATAATAACAACGCTGACTTTTTGACAAATTGTTTGTGACTGTATATCCCTTTCTTGTATCCATGTGTGTCTGAAGTAATTTCAACAAGAAAATAGGTCAGAAAGTTTTTAAGGTGTCTGTTTCAGGATTTGAGGAGTGAAACAGCCCTATGTCTGCATCGTCCCATCAGCATCAACATGTTGCATGGTGTTTGACTGAATCGGCCTGCCGTTGTTCGATCTGTTTTGTAACGTCAGAACAGTCGTGCAGGTCAGGAGTGTGTTCACCAGGCATCAGCTGGCCACACGGAGGCAGCAAACCCCCCCTTCAGCAGACGGGGGTGTATTACAGCGGCCCGGCGGTGGCTGATTACAGGCTGCAGTCGGTGTAGGGCCCTGCGACGTGGGAGCGCTGTAATTACAGGCGTAGGACAAAAACAGTGGCCCTTCTGTGAAGTGTTGGCTAAATGCAAACATGACTGGTAGAAATTACAAAAGGAATGTGCCAGACACCGACTTTGGGGTCTTCTCAAAAAGGAGAAAAAAAGGGTTTTTCAGTAAAGGAGTGGCAAATTATTGTCTGGTGCCAGTCGGTACTGGTGCATCTTGGTGGCCCTCAGAGGCACTCCAGAAGGTTCTGTCACCAGCGTGGCCGTCACTTCTCCTTCTGTCATCACTCTCTCATGTGTCAGTGTCTGGCTTTCTACTTTCAGACATAAATTACTCAATTTATCCAGCTTTCCGAGGAAGAATAATTTACACAGCATTTTTTAAAATTATTTTAAGCCAATATTTTAAATGTAACTGTCCGTTGAGGGTTGAAAAACAGCACGTTTGACATTTTCCAAGTCACTTGCTACTGCAGGGGCTTGTTTTCCAGCCCAGAGGGCATAACAGGCCTGGTTTCTAGGCTGACCGTGGCTGTGTGCGTGAGGCTGCGGTTTGAGGATGTCGGAGGTCACTTATACTCTTCTGCAGCAAGGCTCCTCAGAGGGGGAACAAGTGCACCCTACATGACACGGGGCTCTCGGGAATGCGGGCCAAGCCTGTGTGGTTTGGCTGGCATGGGCATCGCTCCAGCAACTGTGCCCAACCGGTGCCAGAGGTTTACGACTTTACGGTGCGTCTGGCTGTTAGTTGGAAGGGCAGGCTGCGAGGG
Organism: Chitala chitala; assembly: GCA_025773905.1. Lineage (NCBI taxonomy): Eukaryota > Metazoa > Chordata > Actinopteri > Osteoglossiformes > Notopteridae > Chitala > Chitala chitala. The sequence continues at coordinate 7,370 of JABJVR010014388.1, read as the reverse complement.
GGGGAACAGAGCCTTTGATCCTCCGAGTGGGGTGTGGGTGTAACTGTTATCTTATAAAGCTGGGAGCGATGAGGCATTTGGGTGGGGTGGGGGCACGTGCAGAGCGACCGATGGTACGGCCCGTGTGTGGTGAGAGCAGCCGACTGGCGTCAGCGGTGCTGAGCTTCAGTTTGGAAACCAGAAACCGTGGTCATCTTCCCCCCAGCCCCCCCACGGATCCCCCGCTTCAACTTCACACGATTTGTCACACCACAGCTACGCCCGTTTCAGAAGAGCGCGGACACGGCTCTCCTCTGACGGCTGGAATGCACGTGAGATATGGAGAAGTTGCCCTCACTATATTTGCTGTACCATTTCTCCACATGCTAAGGTATCAAAGCAATAAAACATCTTCAGCTGTTTTGTGCTTCTCTCAGCTTTGTTGGATTACGTCTGTAGCGCTTTTCATTTTAATGATGAAATTGCTTCTTTCTCAGCGAGGACCAGGGGCACCCGTGTGATTTTGCTGAAAACCAAAGCACATTCTGATGTTGTGACCCTATAGGTAAACCTGATTACAAAAAAGGGTGTGTGGATAAAGGAAAGTTCCAGGATAGATCAAGCACCTGACCATCACCCTTCTTCACTGAGAGAAAGTTGTTAAGGACAGCTGAATGTGCAGTACGTTCAGTCAGGACCAAAATGCTCATCAGACATGTCTGTTCAGTTTTTTTTTTTTTTCACTACCAGTCAGAAGGATCTCTCCAGAGTGAATTCACTACTGGGTACCCATCCCTCATCATTCCGACAAAAATTTTAAACAAAGACATTTTTATTTACAACAATAATAATAAATAAAATACAATGGTGAATAAAATACACTAAAACCATGAATAATACAACAGAAGGATTAGAAACACAAGTAGAATAATATAATACAATAGAATATACACATTTTGAACCCATAGTCTAAAATCCTTTGCTACGCCAACTCGACCTTTAACATGTCGAAGATCAGTGTGGCTGTGCCTGAGGACAATAATTAAAAGACGCAAAAGACGTCTGTTTGGTTTTGTTCATTTCAACCAAAGGAGTCTTTCTGGATGGAAGCATTTGTGTTCCTAGAGAGCAAGGAAATCAGCCTGTCCATCAGTGGCCTGGCGTTTAACTCTGTGGGGGTGTGGGGTGCGGGATGCAGTATTTTAGTGACCGGCCTCTTGGTCCAATGCTTAGAAAATATGGTGCAGGAAAGTCCCCTGCTGTGAGTCCGGTCGCCTTAGCCTCCTAAGAACCCTGGTGGGCTCTGAGGTAACCACGCCCTGTGGAAAAATTCATATCTCTTGAGGGGCCCATGCACAAACAGAGAGAAGCCACAAAGTATGGAACACATGTTCCATATATACCCTGGAAAATGTAGCATTTCCAAAATACATCAGTTGTTTTGTATAGACAGTTTCATTCATATAGTTCACCACATGTCCTCCCACAACGCGAACCATTTTACAGAAACAGGAATTCAGCATAAAGGACAACAGTTTGAAAACTGCAAAAACAAAAATAAAAGCAACTGGCTGAGCCCCAGCATCCCCAAACTGCAAACATTGCCCTAAATGTTTCCATTTGCATGTTATTGTAAATGCATTGTAATTAAAAATGTATTCCCTCATCATCGTTAAAAAGGGTTTCAGTTACAACTCCAGAGATTGAACATGACAGACCTTCCCAATAACACAAAAAAAACTCTTCAGAAAGTCATGCTGGATTTGAGAATGCCGGCAACACCGTTCAGCTGTGCTTTGTCTGCTGCAGTAATTCAGCCTGGGAAAACACCATAACATCTCCCTAGTACCACTGGGAAGAGCACGACTTACTGGGGGTCTTGGTGGAGGTAAGGGTGAGTTCTGGCTGAGAGAGTTGTGGCGATCTGCTCTCCACGGGCCAAACATTTGAAACGCTGTCTGATAACGATATTATTTTTCTGAGGACATCAACAGAGGTTTTTTTTGTGTGTTTTGGAAACAAGTCAGCTTTCGCTGCAAGAAGAACAACAGTCAATAAAAACAAGACAGTGTGTCACTGGGCCAGCTCCTGTGCTTGGGGTTTGGGCCGAAAAAGAAAACAGTTGGAAAATAACTTAAAAACACTGATGAAAAAAGAAAAGATAAAATACAGAACTAGTGGCTCTTTCTTGGACAGCCTGGCCTTCTCTCTACAAACATGAAACCTGATAGTTATATTTTCACTACTCACCTTTTCCTGCTGGGTACATTCAAAACTATCTGGACTAGAACCAGCATGTGTAATGACCCATGTGATCAGAACTTCTCCAAACAGGGTTTTTAGGCTATAAATGTATTGACCAGCATGGAAGGTTCTGTCTGTGATGATGTGACAGTGTCCATCCAGTGGACACGTACCAAACAGTACCATACGCATTCAAAGTGTCCATAAAAGACAAGGTCTTCACAAATGTGTCCTTCACTACATCACCCATGTACACCCTCACCACCGCCCTGGTGTGGCACCTTTGTGTCGACTGTGTGAATGCCAGCCAGAATTGTACTTTCCCATAAATACATTTTTTCCCAGAAAGCACTGCATCTGTTTTCATCAGTGCAATTTTCCACTGTTGTCCATTACTCCCTGCTCCCGTGAACAAGTCTGACAGGCAGGGTGCCCAAACAGGAAGGTCCAAATGAGCAGGCAGTCCTGTAACCCCCCGAGAACCATTTCACATCCATATCCCATCCACAGTACTAAGAGCCAGTTTCCCAGCTATATAACCCTGATTTATATATTTGTATAGAGCTACAGCGCTGCCCTCCTTTCTGATACCCACCATGGAGCCCAGCTGGTAAAGCTGTTCTGTGTCTGTTCACATGTAAGGATAATCAGATTCCTGGGTAACAGCATCACTATACTTACTTACCCAAAGTTCCTCCCCAGGCAAGCTGTAAACTGAATAAAGGTAGCTGATATGTAGAAAAAAAAATAATACTAATAATACAATTTTATATTTTTAATGCAGTGGTGAGCCAAACGGCTAAAGTACATACAAGACAGGGCAAGAAGCCAGCATGACTAAGTAATAGTGGCTCTAGTGCTAATGTCTATCCAGGTTTCTGAAAAAAAAAAAAATGTTCTTTTGACTTAGTTTACATTATGACATAGTTTAGCTATCCAGGCATTGGAGGTGGCACGGTGATGTAGGAGATCACACTGGAGCCTCACACATCCAGGGTCATGGCTTCAACTTTCAACGAAATTAAAGAATGGTTCTAGAATCAGAAATCATAGTGTCAAATGTGGCTCTTAGGACTGTGTGAGTGCATTTCCTACCTGTGGTCCAGTTTCCTCCTGAAGACATGCAGTTCAGGTAAATTGAAAATTCTGCAAGTATATATATATATATGTGTGTGTGTGTGTGTGTGTGTCCACAGCGTACCTGCCTTGTGTTCTGTCCCTTTGCTGTGCCCCATGCTTGTCTAGACCTCTCATGACCATGCCCAGAATAACTGGTTTGAAGTTTTAACTTTTTCTGCATGTGTTTAAAACAGAAGGCGGCTCGGTGGTGTGGTGGTTAGCACTGTCGCCGCGCACCTCCAGGCCTGGGATTCAATTCCCACCTTGGGTCTGTGTGCGTGGAATTTGCATGTTCTCCCTGCACTTGGTGGGTTTTCTCCGGGTGCTCCGATTTCCTCCCACCGTCCAAAGACACGCAGGTTAGGTTGATTGGTGTGTCCAAATTGCCCGTAGTGTGTGTGTGCGCCCTGTGGTGGGTTGGCACCCCGCCCTGGGTGTCCCCTGCCCTGCACCCTACGTGCTCTGGGATGGTCTCCAGGTTTCCCTGCGACCCTCAACAGGAATAAGCGGTTAAGATAATGGATGGATGTTTAAAACAGAGAAGAAAACACAATAAACTAGGAAGTATACTGCAATTAAGTTCTGCAACTGTCATGTAATTCTTTTGCAAAGAATTTCACCTTTTGTATGTTTTAATGATATGAATATGTATCCAGCTGTTTGTATTTTTAAAAGACATTATCAACAACAATGTCCAAGATGAATATTTTTTGTATCAAAGATTCAACTATTCAGCTATATTAACTAGAACGGAATGTGTATAAACGTGATTAGAATAAGCTTTACTTCGTGATACTGGTAGACAATCCAATTAGCAATGCCATTAAATGTGGAACCAAAAACATCTTTCTCAAATTCCAAATTATTCTTAAGAACTTTTGTGTTTTCCTCTCCGAGTGTGACCTCTTGTGGCCAGCCAAAAAATTACATCGTGGGAACAAACCACAGCTTCACAACACGTGGTTTTGAAGTATATACACCTCATTAATTTAATTTAATCAGACCGAAGCACATTTGCTAATACACAAATTACCAGTCCCGAAGGGTAAAGGGTTTTTTCCTTACCTCTGAACAACATTATATACAAAAGCTCCATTATACTGTGGTTTTGTTGCGAAATTAAAGAAGCTGACCTGGTTTGCCATCCCGCTCTGGAAACGCGTGCCAGTTCCTCCAAGCGCAAAATCCGCAGGGTGGATTACCTCCCGTCCGTGCCATCCTGCTGAATTGCTTTAAAAGCCAAAGGGAATTACACTCGCCCCATTGTGGACTTCTGGCTCCACACAAAGCTATGCTGAAATCAAATTATAAATTAAAAGCAACGCCGTGTATTTAGCTTGCCACTTAATCGTCAACTGATCGCCTTGAACTTTGCCAACCGTGATCAAGTGATTCATGTTTTCCACAAAATGCAACAAAAACTTTATTTATTAATACAGAAAAAGTGGCACTTAACATCTATTTTAAGAGTGGTGAGTGCTGGACACAATGACAGTGGAAGTAAAAATGTATTTAGAAAACATTTTATTGCTGTAAATAAAACATTAAAATATACAATTTATGTGAAAATGATTTAAAGTAATTGTAAGTTAAGTACCAAGATGACACGATATATATTGTTGGCTCAATACTATAAACAAAATTAAGTTTTATTTTAATTTAGTTAAGGAAAAACAGTGCATTACTTTTCTGGACAAAATAGCATCCTTCATAGCATTTAATTTAGATAACTCATGTTTACATGGAAATGTGTAAGGAGTCATGCCCTACAAATAGGCTGACCACAAAAAAAAAAAAAAAAAAATTTACACCCGCCACCTGTTCATAATTTTTTCAGAAAAACGTTTTACCTATATTGCAATATTACTATTTATTTTACCTTTATATAACATGGAAGAAAAAAAAAATCTTACTCAATGTAAATGTAACCCTTCAAGGAACTTTCAGTTCTCAATGACTGAAAAACCTAAAATGCATCTTTGTGCCATTTCACATAGAAAAATATATTTTAGACCTAGTTTTGCATACAATGATACGTACACTCGTTGAGTCCTCTCATTGTTGTTGTCTTGGAAACAGCGGCGTGTTTGTTCACATCCTGCGCTTATTGGTATCCGGGTGCATACTTCAGCGTGCGCAGAAATATGAGCCATTATCTACAGCCCAGCAATGTCCAGAGACGCCGCTTCGATTTTGGCACCGTTTAAAACCGAACGGACAAAGTCACAAGCACGTCGCTCTCAGCCTTTTAGTCGCTACGCTAAAATTGATTTTCAAATCCTGCTATGTGAAACCACAAGTATTATTGGAGCGAAGCTCGGAGACAGACAGTGCTTTCGCTGTACTCGTACTCCCCGTACACTGCCGCATGACAGCGCATCTTCAGATGGACCGCACGCCGTCAGCTGCGTTGACTTCCTCTCGAGCGAGCAGCACTTCTGCCTCACTACTTTCATCAGCGCCCAGAAACCCCACCACCCTGTTGAGATAATAAAGTTTCAGTTTACCCCCCAGCACCAAGTGATACTGGAGACGAGATTGCGTGAAATGTCATTCTATTTACAAATAGGCTAGCAGCTGAAACTTAGAGTCACCAGCACCCTTCATGCAAATAGCCTGATTAAAAAAACCTAAAACTGAAAATTTTTTTATCTTACATAGTTTACACTAAACTTGTTTTCATGGCATGTATGTACTTTGGAGCAAACACAACACTCAAACTCTGTATCGTCATCAGTCTAAGCAAAAACGTCAAAGTACACATTTTTCTCCCTGACACAGCAGTTTGAGCCTTTTACCTGGTACTAATGCCTACCAAGCTGACAGGCTGAAGTGCAAGCCATAGGCAGTCATACGCTATTGACCGAAAAACTAGAACAGTCTGAAAGGGGCTTGCCTATCATAAATGTAGGTTTTATGTTACAGCTCAACTGTTCAGTAGTTAACCTGACCAAGCCTCTTCGTTTTTAAGGCATCACAGCACCAAGTGTGTTTAAAGCCTGTACTCAAGAAAGCACTGAGCCTTTCTACATTCTTCCAAAAGATGGAAGAAAACTACTCTTCTCATCAGGCAGTGGTACATAGGCCCAGTAAGATGCTAAACCCATGAAGTGTGCAGTTTGCACCTTTTTGTACCTTAAATTCTACCAACAAATATAGGTGTATAATTTCAGCTGTATCCTAAGCACACCATGTCTTCCGCTATGTGTCTAGCCGGTGAACACGTAAAACTTTGCATCCATATGCAGCGTGTCACCTTTCGTGAAGCAAACGAGAGTCGAAACACGTAAAAGTGAGGAAACGCTCACCCCAGCATGACCACGGGGACCAGGTACAGGCCGCCTGCCAGCAGAAAGCAGAAACCAGGGAACCAGGCCACGGTGGCGGCATACAGGCTGCTGAAGACGGCGAAGGCCACATTAGTGCTCAGGCTCTCCAGACAGGCCACGCAGGCAAAGAGGGCCCCTGTAGAGAGGAAAAACAAGGGCCCATTAGCCACGGTCCGCCTCCCCCGCTAAAGGCACACCACCACCCTTAAGGGCACTGTGATGCCAAACACTTACCCTGCTCAGACTTTGACACAATCTTGGACATCATGGAGCGTAAAACTGGAGCAGGCATGATGGCTAAGAACATGGGCACCCTGGCTGTTGGCAAGGAAGGACGGTCATATTACCCAGAGTGCTTTTACTCTCACAAAAAAAAAAAATAAAAAAAAAAAAACAAACTTAACCATTCTGAAACGAGTCTTCTAGAATAGTCTCAGACACACTTAGCTGTTACCTACTTAGTACTGAACAAGCAAACTGTTAAAGACAATTTTCCACAGCAACAGTAAAGCACAGTTCAGGTTTTACTGCCTACTGTTATGGAAAGATTCAATTCAATTCAATTTATTTTTATATAGCGCCGTTCGCAACAGCATGCCTCAAAGCGCTTTACAGAGAAAGGTGAAGAAATCAATACAAATGGATGAAGCCAGACAACAACAGAGGAGAGGAACCAAAAACTCCGCAGTGTGGAGAAAA
>JABJVR010014381.1:0-42599 GCA_025773905.1 Chitala chitala | reverse complement strand
TAAATTGATGAGTATTGATGTTCATAAATTGTTAATAGTGATGTTAACGGTTAGTGATTGTTAATGGTTAGTTCTTTTATTAATAAAGTGGCATAGCATCATGGGATATTTCATAAATCCTGTGTTCGGGATTTTTTTTTGGGTGATATATCTTTCGGCCAAAAAATCAATTTTGGTCGGCCTCTAGTTTATGCTTTTCCCTTTACTTAAGTGACTTTTGCGTGACAATTGCCTGACTTAATCGTGTGCACTTTGATGACAGGACCGCACTTACAGTTAGACTCTCTGATGCTGTTTGACCTCGTTTGTGACACGCACGTGTACTCTTATTCATTGTCGCTTTGGACAAAGGCATCTGCTAAATGAATAAAATGTAAATGTAAAATTAATGCAGGTGCACTTAAAGGTAGCCGGTGTCCATAGTGTACCACGGTCGCTGTGTTTATGCCGCGCTCTGACTGCGTACGGCAGTGGCTCACCGTGGCCTCGTTGCAGACTCCGCACTTGACCACGTGCTGGTGGATCTTTCCCTCCACGCTGATCAGGCTCTGACACACCCTGCAGCTGATCACCGGTGCGCTGCCGCTCTCCGGGGACGTGAGAGGAGAGTATGGGGGAGGGTCTTCGCCTGGCAGAACAGAGGGCTGTGTGGGGCTTGGGAAAGGTGGGAAACCTGCAGGAGAGAGGAATGAGTGTCCACACACTTGTGCAATCAGAATCAGGTACATTTACCTGGAAATAAGTGTAAAGTATACAGCTAACACTGTATACACGCCCATCTCACTGTCTGATGAGCATTATTATTACACATAAACAGGAATACCGTGACATATTTTCTTTGCTTTAACTGGGTTTAATTACAAAATGAGGTCTGCTAGAGTTCAGAGGAAAGAAGCTTTACAGAAAGGCAGTACAACAACTGAAGGGCTTATCATTGTGTGCAAGAATGAGAGAGAGGGAGCGGGAAGAAATCAAGTCGTGTTATGATTGTATCTGTTAATTTTTATAGAACTGAACGATAAAAGCACTTATCAAAAGTGAGTCTGACTTGCAGAATGTAGGACCCTATACCTCCGAGTACTGCTGTCCAACTCCTCATAAAATGTCACGTGCAATAATGCAACAGATGACAAATTAGCAGTTTGGAGACGTATTGGAAAACACCGAGCTACGCTCCAAAATTACCCGAAATCTAACAAAAGTGTCAGTATAATCATACTTACTAAATGTAAATCCCCCCAGAAGCCACAGCCCTCGTCCAAAATTCGAGAACCCACTAACCCCGCCCTCCGCTCTCTCCCATTGGCTGACGGTTGATCGGATCGCTTTAAGGAGCTTCAAGACAGGCTAATGGGAAACGTCAATCAAATCAGTTGCCTGGAGGTTGCACTGTCGCAGAAATTGCACAGTCAATGGTACTCCTCACTAATCCGACAACAGCCACGCTGACATAGCCGTTATAGCGATGATGCTATAGTAACAAATAGCACAAAAATACAGCTATCACACCTTCGTATTAAAAAACAAATTCGATGTGCGATCATTTACTTACACTATTAAGCGATCTGAATCGCAAGCAATTGAACCCCAGCTGCATCCGAATTCATAAGAACACAATTTTGAAGAAGCCGTGTTATACAAGTGACTTAACATTAAGTGCTGCGTGAACATCTAGCAATGTTTCATTACACGTGAAAGGCTGTTTGTTCTCTGTAAGTCCAGCTATGATTTATTCCTTACAGGGATCACTGCGGCTCTGCGCTGCGCCTTGCTGAGTCCGCTCAGCATCGATTTAATGAATTACTTCCTCCACCTTTACACATTTGAACGCCCATCCTGATAATTCTCATCTGCGGCCACCTGCACTCCATCACAGCCGTGTCACACCAGGTACGTGATCGCTGCATTATTTTCATCCAGCTAACCAGCCAGCCAGCCCGTCGCTTTTCCTCCAGCGCGACTGCCCCAGCTACTCACTTTGCGGTTTGTTGGGCAAGCCGTACGGAGGCGCTCCTGGCGGCGCTCCGCCGCTACCACCGCCGAGAGCTCCGTCACCGAGATCCGACAACAGCGGGGACCGCTCGCCGTCCGCCATACCGAGGGCACGGGCGTGGGAGCGCGACGGTGAGCCTGGCGTATTGTTGTGGCCGGCGCGAGCGCCAGCACGCGTCACATGACCGCGCGCCTGCTGACGGGCAGGAAGTGAGAGCGCGTGCTAATGACAGCGCTCGAGCCGCCGGCGAAGGTGAGCGGCAGGTTACGTGCAGCGCCGGCAGAAATCGGAGCACGATGGCCAAGGATGCTCCGTTATTTAAATGTCACTAAACGAGCGCAACTTACACACATAAAAATATATCCGTTATATATGAAATTGGGATCCAGTGTACTTGTGTAAAATGTTTCCGCCTTTAAATGGTTTTAGTGGGGAATGTTGACTTATGGAATGGTTTATTAATACTGCATTAATGGGCAATTACTATCTTAGGTATGTTCTATGTATTGTGCCCAAATTTAGGATAAGGTGCAATTTCCATGAATTCCACGTGATTTACGTGCCTCGCAATCACAGCAGACTAAAATTTATATAAAAATTTGGCCAATTCTAATTGTACTCTCCTTTGCATTTGTTAAAAAGTATGAACAGTTCCAAGTGGGATTTCTAGATGTCAGTAGAATTTAAAAACTAAAAAAGGTGACAGTAGCAATATAAACTAGAGTACAGTGCCATTGTTCATGATTGCAATTTTATTTGCAAGTGTTAAACTGTCAGCAACTGCATTTTAAAATTTAGATACTGAAACAAGTTTGCTTGAGTCAAAGCTCCAATGTAGTTTTTGTAGCTCAGACGTCTGATCCATTTACCTTTTGACACGATTATACAATTTTCTGCACTTCGTAACATGACTAATAAATATTTGCGTCTGAAAATCATACTCGGATGATCCTCTTTGACATAAACCACAAATAATGCAACAGGATGATACTGATAAAAATTATATAATGTTCATGACTAACAACAAAAAGTGATTAATGCATAGATGATTTTGCTGCAGCTCCTAAAATTATTTTCTAATCATTCACTAAGAATGCCACATGTGGAATGTTTAACACCTTTATTTTGATCACCCAAGTACAAACTAATTTAAATTCATGTTTGTCATCCCCTGCCCCAATTCCTCTGCATTCAGAGCAGCACCAGTTTTTCATTGAGCGCTATCTGTGCCTGGGTGAGGTTAGCCAGGTACGTCACCATCAGCAGGTCCTGGAAAACAGCAGACCACCGCTCAGCGAGAGACATGACAGGAACGATGTACAGTGACTGATTATTGTTACACAGGTGTACAGAGAACATTGTCCAAAAAGCAGATGACGGTGTGGAAGAACTCACATTGATGTTGGAGTTGAGCATGGTCTCAAAGTCATCCGATGAAATCTTGGGAACCTTGTTCACCAAGTCCATCAGGAAGCGGCCAACGCTGTTGTCTGCTGTCACCTTACCCGACTGAGAAAGGGCAAAACAGCATCGCCATTATATCACGGCCTCCACCATCATCGTTGTCATCATCTTCATCAGCATTTCTTGTCCACAACCACCACCATCATCATCATCATCTTCTTCTTCTTCCTCCTGCTGCTTATCATCATATGAGCTACCACCATCATATCATGGCCACAACCTTGATCAATTTCCTCATCTTTACAATCACATTATGCCCATCATCATCATCATCATCAGGAGGAAGCACTCACCAGTACATCCTCGATGTATGCCAGCACTGTGCCCAGCATGTCCTGCACACGTGCTGCCGCAGCCCCGACCTGTTCCAGGTCAGAGGTCAGACCATTGGTTCGGCTGGGCGACGCACGTGTTCTCTGGAGAAGTTCAACTGCCAGGAGGAGAGCAGAAAGGGACGATATTAGCTCCCTGCTGTCACCTTACGGGAGCGCCAGTCTGTTTCATAACCACACACGGCTGAGTGACAAAAATCCTCACACTTAGTGTGACGTGAAAGTCACACGAGTATAAAAATATGTGTGCGTGGCTGGTGTGTTACAACTGTGAAGATGCTCTGCATATTTAGAAAAATCCTCTCCATATAAATCTATCCATGTATTTGTGTATATACTGTATACAGGAGAAATTGTACATATGCACAGATATACACACACAGGCACACAAACGCATACAAAGACTCCTTGTGCAGTAAAATTAGTAGTAGTTGTAGTAGTAGTTAGTGTGAAATTTATAAATTTAGTGCATTTCACTACAGAGGAGAGAGAAGGAACTCACTGCCTATCCTCTCTGTGTCGTAGTAGACATACTTCACAGTCAAGGGGGTGAACATCACCCCCACGGTCTTTCCTGGAACCCCCATCTGGGCACTAGGGAAAAAATAAACCACTAAACACAGACACACCTTCACCCACTTTTTAAAATAAAAGATGTCACTGAAATCAACCTAAGACATGGAATGAGTCATATCCCTCCATGTAAAACATTTTATTCCAAGTTTACCCCTCCATCAAAAACAAACATTTAATATCTTTTTCCAACAAGTGTAAAAAGTGTTAAAAAAAAAAAAAAGCAAACAGACAACATTTAGCTGCACACTTCAGAAAGAACGATTGTTATATAATGAATTATGCAACGCTTCGTATTTTTTTTTTTTGGGTTGATGGAGTTTGTGAAAGCCCCTTTAAGTGGGTTGAGTCACAACACACTTTGCAACGTTGTTTTATTACGCGAAAACCTTAAATGCACAAACCAATTTTTCAATTCTATACAATAGCAAAGTTAAAGGATCCTACAAACCTGACATTTTTTATCATTTCAGCCTTTAAAACAACTATACATGTTCTGCTGCAGGAATAAAACCCTCATCTCACTTTCTAAATTTTGGCCGCAAGCCCAAGTACTTCACCGCCTCACACCTGCTGTGTCCAAACAAGCACAATTAAGTACCATGAAACTCAAGCATTTACTCAGCAGGTTCTGTATAACTTTGTTAACTATGAACAAAGAGGAATGGGTGCATCCAGGGCAACAAATATGCCAGACCAGGTGACTCACCTGACATAGGCGCGGATGTTCATCTTGCCACTCTGCAAGGCCGTGTCCACGGTCAGGTGGATGGGGTTCTGCGCTTCTCGGCTGTAATACTCATGGATCAGCACGGAGTGCTCTGTGATGTCATAGCCCGTGGCATACCTGCAGCCAACAGCAAAGGTCACCATGCACATGGTCACGCTTTCACTCTCACCTCAACCGCACCTGCTAGTCAACACACTCCTTATGTTGCTGTTCTCAAACATAACTGTTAGAATCTCTAGTAAGATACACCCATATAACCACTGTGCTCTGGAAGAGCACTAGATGAGGTTTTTTTTTTTGAGATGACTCGTGACATGGAGCTGCATTTTATGTGATAGAAGAATTTATCCATTACATGGAGAAGGAGGTCTGAGGGGGGAGAGAGAGACAAACGCAGTTACCAGCCAATGATCACTTCACTGGGAGACACCTTCTTATGAAGCTCGTACATGTTCTTGGCAAACTCCATATCGACAGCGACCTACACACAAAACCAGGGAAACGGTCCCTGACGTCAGTACATCGTCAGCATACCACAGTAATTATCAAGCTTTTTCTTATGGTCACATTGCCGCTATGTCACGACAAACAGCAGTTCAGCATGTCTTCAGCAAGCACCAAAAATCATTCTTGTCGGAGACTCCACGGGGGAGTGAACCCAACATACTAGTCACTGTTTAAAGGGTGCTCAAAGTCTTGCCACAAGGAGGACTGCATTTTGTGTCTTCCGTTGTAATGATTTCCATCACATCTGTGCTGATGAAATATAACCTCAATTTACATTGCATTTAACTGCAAAATTTAATTCAAATCCACATACTTGCTTTCTAGGGTACGCACCCATGCTTTTAAAAACGAATCCAGCAACACAGTAACGTAAATTAAAGGTTAATATAATCTCACCTCATCTTCTGACTCGTTGTGTGGGACAGAGAAACAGTTGGTAACTTCAACAGTATGCTTGTCCATTGTCCCTGTGGAGACAAATTAGCAAATGTACCAGGTCTCCCAGGTTTTGGCAGGCAAAATGATTCTATTGAGAATGTAGGGAACACACGCATGCCCGACTGTCGACAAAACAACGATCGTAATTTCTATTAAAACACACAATCCTTTAGTCTGGCAATACAAGCAAAAAACACCCACCAAGTAACGTGCCGATAACGCGACTCGCCCCCTCATTTCTCCGCTCGTACGAGTCAACGATGGAGGCAAATACAACTGGGTGAATCTTCACCACGGGACCGTACACCGACATGTTGGGAAAGGAAGTAGCGCCGTATTCTGTAGCATGGAGAAGAGCGCATGGAGGCGGCTCGCTGATGACGGACGTGCTGCCCTCTAATGGATGGCGACTGTAATTGCTTCAGATCCGCGTGATGGTGTCCGCGCACCTTCTTAATAAAATCACGTGAAAAAGTAACAAGATTATGAACGGGTCATAAAATGATTATAATCACAAGGAAACAACGTCTTATTTTGGGCATACTGATGTTTAATGTCTGACAACAGTCACAGTAACAAAAAATGGTGTTCTATCAAACGTGCGGGGCCTAAAAGCCTGTTCGGTATTGCACGTTAAAAATTCTTCCATAATTAGATATTAATATTAAGTAACATAGCAATATTAAATACCGTAACATTGATCAAATAGAGATAGATAACATCAAAGTAATATATTTTATTATAGGCATCGTCACCAAAATGAATAGGAACAGAAACACAAAAGAAATATTAATATAGTGAAGAACATTAGTTAATCGCATTCATTTCGTGAAGACCGCATTTTAGCCTTTCGATTTTTTTTTAAATAGTTCTAATACATAGTTGAAACGGTGTATTTAACCAGGTTGCCTTAAATGTAGGCAAGTTATTATTGCTTAAAATTAAACCAGGCTTCAACAAGAACCGAACAAACAAACATTTTTTTTTCAAAGTGCTGTTAGAAAATAATCGGTCAAATATTTTATTTCTGAAGATGTGCACATTTTATAACAACACGGATGCAATTTTATATACGCGTCTCTTTCAAATTCCTTTCAATTTACATGCATTATAACTCCATTTCCCATTCTCCGCAGCTGAGAGTTTTCGGTGGAGCCGGGTTTTAATTTGGCATCTGTACTGTAAAGTGCACTCCTGCTCATCAAACGAGCGCTAAATAGGGGCTGAATGGGGGCACGCGCGTCGATCGCGTTATTCTAACACCTGCGCACCGTACTCCAGCCGATGATTCACTCCGGCTGATGTACTTACGAATACAGAACACGGGTAGCCTCCATTTTACCCCCAAAACACAGATTAAAAAGTAATAAACATTGATGGTTTTTGTTTTTTAAATTAAAGGGGCTGGCCTTTAATTTAAAATCCCGTTTTGTCTAATTTCGGATACTTCCCACAAAAAGCGCTCAAAGGCAAGCTATTGTTTCCAGACGGTAGATGCGATGCTACGGCTGCGGTCCCACCCGATCTGAATCCCACCTTCTGTTTTTCCCGACCAGGACGCGAAACGGCCATGACCTGATTAACGAGCATCGGAGTAACAAATTAAAGGCAAGTCGATAAAAACTGTACAAAATTAGGTGAACACTGCTGTAGGAATATCGCTCCAGGTAAGATATAACCTTTCTATTAGTCTGCTATAAATAAAGGGGCCGGTTGAAATTTCCGATAAGCGCTAGAAAGATGTATTAATGTATATCACCTGTCGTAGACAAATGCACATGTTATAAACATAGTGTCCATTCCTGTTTATATATATACTTGCAACGACGTACAGCCGAACTACCTACAAAGGCGTTTGCAGGTGGATCGGCAAATTACCGTAGCGCGCATATAGCCGGATAACTCATACGGTTGAAATTTGTGTTTTTAATGTTATACATCATTTGTACTCATGCAAAAAGCAATGCATGCGTTGTTGTTGCTTGAGAATAATAGTATTATATAAACGTGTAGGTTTGGTGTTTTGCTAAACGCGAAATCAGAGAAAACTCAAAGGCGGGCATATAACGCACAGCAGAGATACAAGCAACATAAGCGACAGTCCACCTTCCTTATGTGCGTGCTTTTTAACATCTTTTCTTTATTCCACGTTGCTCACGTTCTCAGAACTTGGGGTTTTAATGGATTGCGTTGTGCATATTTAAGAACTGTGCACTTTTTTTGCACAATGTGCCAAAAATAACATTCAAAATGAACGACAATAAGTGATATTTTCATCGTTACTTTTGGCTTTTTAATTGCCCGCTCAGTGTGTCCCAGATACTTAACTAGGGCGGTGTTAAATACTCACAACCTGGCGTCTTTTACTTTCTATTTATGCAGGCCGAATTTAAGTGGAGCAGCTGCGAAAGCAAGCCGGGCTCCTTGGTCACGCGTTTGAAGACGGCGTTGAGGCTGCCAGGGATGTGTGTTAGACATGGAACAAGGCGCCGCAGAGCCTGTTAACGGGTAATAACATGTCACGCCTTTCTGTGTAAGGCGGCTGGACGTTTTTAGGCTCCTGGGACACTTCCGTTATATATTGGATTTATGTTGTGACTCTGCTCTGCAACTGGACGTTGAGAAGACAGCTTCTCACAGGTCATCTTCTCTCCAGATTGAACCAGTAGTCTGTAACAGAAACATGGCATTTCCTTGCAATATCTTGCAAATCTTATGTGTAATTTGTACTGTATTTTTTTATAACAGTATTTCACTAAATGACTACTAGTAAGATTAATTTTGAATGGATGGCTGTACAAATATTTGTTCCTGAATCCGTTTAAGGTTTTTCTCTTTTTGTTTGACTTTGCATGTAAAGAAAGGAAAGAGAGTCAAGTGAAGAATCTGTACAAACAGTAATACTCAGCAACACTGACACGCTATTCACATCGTCAAATCACACACAATAAAAGTAGAGAAATTGACTGTAAACACTAAGAACACGTACACCCACGCCACCAACAACTGAAAAAGCAGTTTTACTCCGTCTCTCTCACACATGCACACACGAATGCACCACCACACATACTTGGTACACGGGCACATGCAGCGGTCTTTTACAAGTCAGTGGTGAAACACATTCGCACGCACTTAATCATCTGGGATTCAGAAACTCAGAATGGCTCTGGAGACCTTTACTTCTATTCCGGAGTCCATCTCCCTCCCCGTTGCCGAGAAACAGGAGGGGCCCGCTGAGAGCACAACGGAAGTGTCCACACCTGCGGGCCTCTTTGACGTGTCGGAAGAGCTGGGCCACATTGTCACCACGGAGACGGCCCCGCCCCCAAAGCCGGTCACCAATAGCAGGCCGTTTTCTGCCAAGCTGGCCGAGCGAGAGGCACAGGCGGGCACCTATCAGCAGCGTAAAAAGGTTCAGGGAGCGGGGAGCGAAAAGGGCAAGTTCGGCTGGGGTGAGACCTCTGAGAGCGTGTGTATGAAGTGCATGTGGAAACAGCTCTGCCCTCATCCCTCATACAGGGCCTCCAGAAAGTGACCGATTTCCTCTGTCCACCTCTCCTCTCTGCTTGGCCCTATCACATCCATGTTCTTGTGTTGCACTTTCACATTCCACATCACACAGTCTTCTTCATCACATGTTCATCTCTGGTAGTGAATACCAAGTACTACTAGCTTGCTGCTCACCCACTTGACGTACAAAGACTTAACTCTCGCTGTTTTTCATCCTGCTCAGTCTCTGACTAAACCCAACATGCTTCTTCTCCATCCTCCTCTGCCTCCCTTACCTTCGTCTCCCTGACTACTCCTACATTTCCCGTTCCTTCCTCCTCCGCTCCCAATCGACCCACCTCTTCCTCAGGACGCAGCAAGCGGAAGAGGCAGCGGTACGTGGAGAAGAACGGGCGCTGCAACGTGCAGCACGGCAACATGCGGGAGACGTACCGCTACTTAACGGACATCTTCACCACGCTGGTGGACCTCAACTGGCGATGCTCGCTCTTAGTCTTTGTCATGGCCTATGCTGTCACCTGGCTCTTCTTTGGGGCAATCTGGTACCTGATTGCTTACTGCAGGTGAGCCCCGCCTGTCCTCCCGGTCCACAGGAGACTCGGTGGTGCGGAGGTAGAGCCGAGCACTTTAACGAGGTCAAGTGGAATCTGATCTTCCGCCGCAGTCGTTCGTGCTCGCATTAAATCACGAGCACCTGCTTAAGTGGAAACGGCCAAGGAAGAAAACTCATACTTGACTCGCTTGAAAATGACCTCCACCCGTTCCTCAAAATCCGTGTGCCTTGCTTACCAGGGGCGACCTGGACCATCTTGAGGACGAGACGTGGACGCCGTGCGTGAACAACGTGAACGGCTTCATCTCGGCGTTCCTGTTCTCCATCGAGACGGAGACCACCATCGGCTACGGCCATCGCGTGATCACGGACCAGTGCCCAGTTGGTACTATGCTGCTTCTCCTGCAGGCCATACTGGGATCCATGGTCAATGCTTTCATGGTGAGGACGCGGCCGACCCATGTGGTAGATGCACACAGTCGAGTCCCATCAGAAAGCCGTGCACCTGTATTCCATACTTTTCTTTTGGCTGCCAAAACAGTGGTTCTGTGTATTCTACTGTTTATGAAGCACATTATTGTAAATTCTCTGTATGTTTGTGTGTGCGACAGTGTTATCTTGATACGCTTGCGTGTCTGTGGGAGAAGGTGGATAAAATGTTTCTCCTCCCCCCCCCCTCCCCCCCCAAGGTTGGGTGCATGTTTGTGAAGATTTCCCAGCCGAACAAGCGGGCGGAGACACTGGTGTTCTCGCGAAACGCGGTCATCTCGCTGCGGGACGACCGCCTGTGCCTGATGTTCCGGGTCGGGGACCTGCGGAGCTCTCACATCGTGGGTGCCAACATGCGAGCGAAGCTCATCAAGTCCAAGCAGACGCAGGAAGGTGAAGCTCCGCCCCCCATTCCTGCCAGCGTTGGCTCGGCGTTCGCGGCTGCGGCCCTTCACCCCATTTTACTATGCCCTTCCTCTTCAGGCGAGTTCATTCCCTTGGATCAGACGGACATCAGCGTGGGCTTCGAGACAGGAGATGACCGCCTCTTCCTGGTGTCCCCACTGGTGATTTCGCACGAGATCGATGTGCGCTCACCCTTCTGGGACATGTCCCACGCGCAGCTGGAGAAGGAAGACTTTGAGATCGTCGTCATACTGGAAGGAATGGTTGAGGCAACAGGTTAAGCTGAATCTCTCTGACCAGGCCTTGTCAGGCTCTTTGGGAGACTTAATGGGTATCCAGAAGTATATATTAAAATGTACAAGGATTCCAACACTGGTGTGCCTTTAGAATACAGAACATACAAGTGTTGTCACAGAGTTCTTATTTATAGTTATAGTTTTTATATATTGTTTGCATAAGACTTGACGGCATTCAGTAGCTCACATGTTCTCCTGCAGATGAAGGATGCATTTGTTCCACCAACTGCATACTTAAACATTTAAGTCTTGGTTAACAAAAGATTTAGCTAATCAGGTGTGCTTTTTGTGGAACGGAATCAATGGAATATCCCAAAGACCCACATTATATTACATCATGTACACAACAGTACTTGTACAGCACTCATTATAGTATAGTACTATTTTGTGTAAACTGGTACTCACTGTAAAACGTATGAGTACTCATGTACTGTAGTACTCACTATGTATATATTAGTACCTATTGTGTGATATATATTATAGCAATGACTCCCTGTAGTGCATATGAGTCCCTTAGTGACTCATATGCACTACAGTAATATGTATGTAGTGGTACTCCGTATAGTACAGTACTCATTTTGTGTGAAGTGGTATTCATTATGTGCATAGTAGTTCTTGTGTACTGTGGTACTCAGTATGTGCATACAAGTATTCATTATATGTATTATAAAACAACTTACATGAACTCATTGTATGCACAGTAATTTTGAAGTTCAAGCGTGTGTGTGTGTGTGTGTCTTTGCTCAGGTATGACATGTCAGGCACGCAGCTCATACCTGGCTGAGGAGGTGCTCTGGGGCCACAGGTTCAGCCCCATGATATCTCTGGCTGAGGGCTTCTTTGATGTGGACTATGGGGCTTTCCATCATACATTTGAGGTACACACACTCCAACCTATCCTTACGTGAGCCTCGGGTGTTTAAGCAGAGCTGTCCAACCTTTCAGTCATTTATTTCAGCAGCCACAGGGGCACAAGTGCAAGATAGGGCTTATTGAAGTCTGCGTACCCACAGAGGTCATTACACTTGCATAAGTTATTTCAGCTTCAAATGGAAATGTCTCTCTGACCACACATTAACGTTTATGCCCATATACAATGGTGAATGTGTGTTTTGAATTTTTAAATTTGACTTTTCGTTTTTAATTTATTTTTAAATGAATAAGGAGGTTTTAAGCACAGGCCTGCCTGGCAAACATATGTATGTCTTTAGTTTTAGATTCTAGTTTGTTTAACATCTTCAGGAATGATATTTTAATGAGTGCCAGACACTTGTGTGTTTTAAATTCTATACCCTCAGGTGGACACGCCTTCATGTTCAGCTCGAGAGCTCTCATTGGCCGCTGCACGCTTGGATGCCCATCTTTATTGGTCGATTTCCAGCCGATTGGACGAAGAGAGTCCCAGTCTGCTTGACCCACTGGGGAAGCAGCCAGATGGTGGTTCAGCGAATGGAAAAGGCAGCACCGGGCCAAAATTTGTTGTAGGTGAGACGTCTGAGAGCCAATCAGGGCAAGGGGAGCAGAATGGCAGCGTTGCCACGGACCAATCAGAGTCAGAAGCTTAGAGCTAAGGTTTAGCTGAAGAAAGGAAGTGGAGAAAGACTGTGAAATCCGAGTATTACACAGAACGTGCAGGGTGGCAACAATGCATCTTTGTTACATACTCAGTGGAATTATACACCACAACAAAATACATATTAAGATGTAGCAAAGTCTGTTTCCTAGTATGGTGTGTGTATGTGTTATATCATATTTGTTTAAATTTACCCATTAATCCTGTGAGGAGTTTGTAACCAAGGTAATATGATCTGCGGTTCCCGTGATGAACGGAAGAGTGGTCATTTTTTCTGCCTTATAAGAAAAAAACGACGGGGGGAATTTCTTAGTTGTCAGCTAATCAATAACGAAGAGGGTTTGCTGAGGAGAGACTGCCAGAAAGAGAGACGTAGAGGGATGGATGTGAAAAGAAAAGGAGCAAGACCCTGGAGTGGGAGATCGACGAGGGCGGGCGGAGAGATGCTACACGTCAGTGGAAAAGGGGTTTCTGCAGAGGTATGAAATGCACAGACGCAGCGATGGGCGAATTAACAGATGGATGGAGCGGTGGGAGAAATGTTTTTGTGTAAAAACATCATTTAGGAAAATATGTGCGTGTCACAGGAAAACATGTTAGTGGCCACTAATTACAGGTGCAGTTGGGATAATTAGACTGCCGGTTTATTATCACATACGTGTGTAGGAGAACAGATTTGTAAGCATCACGGTGTGTTGTTGAAATGGCACATTTCTGTCTATCAGATAATGTCCAAGATTACACAGTCAAGGACCATAGCAGTTCCGTTTTATATATATTTCGTGTATTTAGGTTCAATAGGGGATTTTTAATGCATATCTTCCCACTGTTAAATACTGCCACTTAAACATTCACACAGAACTGTCAGAAAGTAATAGTTCAAGCAAACATGCTGGCAATTATACATGTGTTAAGATTTTAGATTTTTTTTTTCTTAGTTATACTTAAGGGAAGGTTCATTATTAATAAAGAAATAGATAATATGGTCACAATGGCCTTATGTGAATCTCACGACTCTTTCAGATTAAAATGCACATTTGCTTCTGCTATGGTAAGTCTACGGTCCGTGAAAACTGTTTTCTGGCATTTTAATGACTCTTTCATTAGATGTTAAATACTTATATGGATATTTAGATATTTTACATATTGCTGCAATATAATGCTATAATTATATTTTTTCCAACGGTGTTTATTTTTGTCTATCTGTGTACCTGTTTATATGATTTTATTTTTTTTTTTGTTGTAATAAATACCATGTTAAACACTCTTCACTGCTCTGTGCTTCTGTTGGAGCTGATGGATTGTTCCTGTAACCTTCTCCACCAAGACCATTCAATTTGATTGGTAGCTGTGTTTACTGCCACAGTCACCCACTGGGATTTTGGGTAATTTGTATTAGCCATCACAGTTCTCAACAACACCTAAGGGATTGTGGGTAAATGTTCAGCTATTAATTTTTGTCTGACCTTTCATCTACAGATTGTCTCCTTCGTAAATCTCCATCTTACCTTTCATATGCTTACTCAGTCACATATCAAAATGTGCTTTACTTCATCTATCCACCTCCACATTAAAACGGCAGTCATGCAGTGAAAGTACATTTCCGTAACCTGAAGTATATCGTAGTACAGGCATAAATTATGAGCCATAACTGTTGTACTTAAGTCAGAAACAGCAGTGATGTCAAACAGCCAACAACCATGTAAACACTCAGTTCTAATTATCCTGGTTGGAGTTGGTCTCTTATTAAGATGGAATTTAATAAAGCAGAATTAGGAAAGGTTTTAAAGCGGTAAATGAAAGAGAATTGCTTGCATGTTTGCTGAAGGATCACATTGCACGCGTGCTTTGACTTAATAGGCTGCGTTTGTCTTGCATGTTTCAGACTGCCTGTCTCCATGACTTTATCTTTTACCATATGCTGCTGCCTTGTTGCTTGTTACTGGAGATGAAGTGCTGAAAGTGTACAAGTACCAGTGTGGCATTTCTCCAAATGATGTGTGAAATATAGTCTATATGACATGGGGAGGTGTGTGTATGGTGTAAAATTATTCCTCTGACCGGAGTGAAAGTGTGAACATCTTTAGGCTGCTGCTGCATCAGTTCCTATTGTCTGATTCTGCAGCCATGCTCTGTAGATGCTCAGTGACGTTTGCGGGGACAGCAAACTGTTCCGCCAGGCATTATGACACAATGTAGGTTGCCTTATGAACAAGTTCAGTCCAATTTATTTTTATATAGCGCCTTTTACAATGTGCCTCAAAGTGCTTTACAGAAGAATTTTGTATGAAAGATGTGTAACTCATGGAATTTTAGAGCCATTTTGTAATTCTGTCATGATGGCTAACACAGTTTTTGAGGATTTTTTTGCTTTGTTTTTACAAATTGCAGGATATTTCTAGGTTTTCCATTATGTCCATAACATTTTGCATTAAATTGTGGAACTGTCAGTGATATGATTAGTGATGAACTCTAGTTAAAAAAAAAAAAAAATTAAAGAAGGCGTGCTAATGCAAAGGCACTGTTTTGAGGGCACATGTTACACAGAATATAATGAATACTGCACATGAATTATGTAAAGTTTTTTTGTACAGGAACACAAATTCTTACCACTGGATCATGGGTAATAAAAGGACTCACTATGAAATGCATTATAAATAATGGAAGATAATGCAGTACTTTTGCTTCTTATAATGAATGATCAAAAAAATCCCTAATTATCTCAGCGCACTCAGAGTCATTATGATATGCATAGAAAAGATTTTCTGTAATAACTGTTATTTTTGCTCATGGACTTTTACTACAAAGGCCTTTGATTCAAAATCCAGAACAAGCTGCTCTGTGGTACCCCTGAGAAAAGTACTGTCTGAATTGCTACAGGAACATAACCACATATATTAATATTGTGAATATAGAATGTCCACTTCGCAGTTAAATGCAAATTGAGAATAAATTAATAACATTGGTATTAAGTTTATTATCCTCCACACGGGGGCGCCCGTCTGCCTGCATTTTTCTGTGACAACATTGAGTTGGACCTGTGAAAAGTAGTTAACTTAAGTGTTTTAGTAAAATCAAGAATTTTTTTTTTTACTGTATTTTGTTTAACTGATTTTTGCAAAATATTGGATCCACTACGTTATAACTCAAAGTAGGATGATAACATGACTCATGCCCTAAAACGGTGTTATTATTACTGTTTTGTGCATGAGTGTGCAGTTGTGACAGTTGGTTTACGATCGTTCAATCCTCGGATTCCCGTCTGGAGATAATATTAAGGGCTGGCTGTTTCTGTTCATCTAGTAATGCGCTCTCAGTATAACGCGTAAACAGCAGTTCTGCGGCTGTTCTGGATTATAAATGTAACAGATGTTTCATTTGCGGCACCTAAACACGTTTAATTAGAAATTACTTCAGAAGTTGCATGTGATTGCATAAGGAAAACAGCGACGGGTGACTGCAGTCTGTTCCGAGTAGCAGGACCAGAGCATGTTGCATCCTTTTGTATAAGCTAAACGTCTTTCAGAGCCACCAGAGAAAGCGGAGTAAAACCCAGGGCAGAGTTGTTACCCTGTGGTCTGTCACCAAACCTGGCCTTCACCTTCAGGCCTCTCGTGTTCACACCCCAGATATACACAGGAATTATCTCCCAGTGTATAAAATTAAACTACAGTAATGTCAAGGAACAGTTTGTTTTTTTCCCTCAGAGGACATGCAATGGCAACTCTCATATTTTGTGTGGGTGTTTTAAAAGCATTTAGGAGATTGATGCAGACAGAGTGTTAACTTTTTTCTCTTTCTTGCTTTCTTGTTACGACCAGTATTATCCACAAAGCCTCTTGTCCACAAAATCCTTTAGCTCGCGAAAAAACTGGATCACCTCTGTGGTGTTGCTAGAGGAGCACAGACCGTGCTGGGAAACAGTATCAGATGGGGTGACACCAAAATGACTGTTTCAGTCGGCACCCCACCCCCTGGAACGCATCTCGGGATGTTGGCTCAGTCAACCCTAAAAATCCCGTCATCAGCTTTTCACAACTCTGCCCCAAAGATATCTGCTAGGGATTTAAAAATTAGGAAAATATGAAGTCGTTCTTACACCCAGAATCCAGGCTGTAATAAGAATTCCAGGTGAACATCAGTTTTGGCGGATATGGTGACCGCCACATCATGGCTGCAAAGACACCAGACAATCTGCAGCACCTTACTGATGAAATAAAACAGTACATAGACAGATTGATAATAAAGTACTGCCAATAAATAAAATTGTGACCCAACTACTGTATAATCGGATTTACATACCGTAACCATGTAAAGTTTATACCGAGTCTTGTTAAATATATGCTTTCATAAAAACTGGTTCAGACAATAATGAATTTTCTGC
This sequence comes from Chitala chitala, assembly GCA_025773905.1. Taxonomy (NCBI): domain Eukaryota; kingdom Metazoa; phylum Chordata; class Actinopteri; order Osteoglossiformes; family Notopteridae; genus Chitala; species Chitala chitala. The sequence goes on along the minus strand of JABJVR010014381.1, from coordinate 25,352 downwards.
CTACAGTATTTATTTATTTCCACTTTAGTCCGCTAAGTTGTGGAAATGCTGCGCACACTTAACGTCTGTATTCCGGGGTCAAAAAATAGCTGCCCTGTGCGCTTGCATTCTCGTGTCCTCGTCTTGCTCCTCCCTTGACATCGCCGCATACATGCGGAGCGATGAAATTACAGCGGCTCTCTTCATTTGTCCAAGCAGAGATCTGCACACTTCACTCACCTCCAGCTTTTACTGAGACCGATGGGTTTTCATTGTTGCACCCGATTGCCTACGAGTGGAAAGTTTCGGTAACGCAGGTCCTTAACCTGAAATGAAGAACCATGGAAATGAAGTAACGATTAAAGCAGAGATTCTGAGGCATAATAATACCTTTGGATGCAAACGTTACGTGTGCGCAAATAGGCCTACATTCATAAAAGCATACCTATGACAAATTCATCACGGTGTAACGCATGATGGATTAAAGCAGGGTTGCCAACTACGATTCTGGCGTGAGACTCGCGCTCTGGGGGTCTTTTGTCGCGCTCTTACACCAAAAGCGTGAGCTGGCAAACGTGATTAAAGCAAAAACTAAACCTGAAACACAATTCTGAGATTTTAAGTCTGAAAACGACGAGCACAAAAACGGACTGTTTGCACGGGGTTCCGCCAGCCAGTGCAAACTGAGAACAAGACCATCGCAGGCAACTGTGGCAGCGATGACTCGGTCGGCTATGCGTCTTATTTAAATGGGGTGCAGTTAACGCGGGTAACATGCCAAGAAAGGCGATCCACATGGTTAACTGTACGCAGCACATGCAGCGTGTCGCTTCGGCTCCCACCAGCTGCTGCGGATCTAAGCTGAGACCATACACATCGTTTTTGTACAGTTACGGCGAATACCACACTGCGAGGGCAAAGAGGCGGCGCCGCAACGCCGGTCCTCGTCGATTCCTGGCATTTGGGGATGCTCGCTTTATGTCTTAAATCTCTCAGCGCTTAAACAGGGTATCATATATCTAAAGGTTTTTGCCTATCGTATATATAAGATTGTGCTTATGTATTTTAGAAAACACAAGGCAATAATATTTCTTCAATTTTCTGTGTAAAGTGCTTTGAGGCATACTGTTGCGAAAGGCGCTATATAAAAATAAATTGAATTGAATTAAGGGCGGCGCGGTGGCGTGGTGGTTAGCACTGTCGCCGTGCACCTCCAGGCCTGGGGTTCAACTCCCGCCGTGTGTGTGTGTGTGTGTGTGTGTGTGTGTGTGTGTGTGTGTGTGGAGTCTGCATGTTCTCCCTGTGCTTGGTGGGTTTTCTCCGGGTGCTCCGGTTTTCTCCCACAGTCCAAAGACATGCAGGTTAGGTTGATTGGTGTGTCTAAATTGCCTGTTGTGTGTGTGCCCTATGGGCTCCAGGTTTCCCTGCAACCCTCACCAGGAATAAACAGTTAAGATAATGGATGGATCAATTGAATTAATACAAATAAATATTCAATATTGAACAAGATGGAACAACACTAAATATAATCATTCATACCAAAACTTTTAGAAATACATAATAATTACTTTAAACTGCAAAATGTAGTTAATTGGATCCAGACGTGATCTTCAGTACCTTCGTATCTACTTTTATACGTGACAGGATGACAAATATGTTTGCAGTTTAAAATAGGCAATTACACGGTAAAACGTCGATATATCTTTTAAAAACTGGGTAAAACAAAAGGACTTTTAAATGAGATCACGGGCACATTAGGAAATACAATACAACATCCATTGATTGGATGTTCGTCAACTTTTATCTTTTGTTCAATAAAATATTAAAACTTTCTGCTGAGTCGGAAATATAATTAATCCCCAGATGAAAAATCTGTCTGATCAACGTTTCTGACTGGAGTAATAATTTTAATCATCTCTAAAAAATTAAATGTCTTGCTTGTTGGATGTTTCTTTTTAACTGTTGTATTTAATTAAACATATGAGGCAGAGTAAGCTTCGCAGAAAGACATAAAAATTAATTAATCATCGCAGGACCTGTGTCAAACCATTTTATCTACATCGGGCATCTGTTTGTCTGTCCGTCCGTCCATCCATCTACAAAACAATCCAACAATGACTTTTTTCAATCTTCTAACCCTGAAGGTGTAAACCTATGAAGCTGATTCAACATGAAGAAACAGCTTATACGTGTATAGCTTGGACACCAGAGCATGAGACAAAAACCTTCATAAACGTGGGAATAATATGCAAATCCTGTGAAGAGAAAGCAAGGACCAAACAGAACAGTTACCCTGGTGGTGTAAAGAACCACATTTACACACGTGTGTACCCGTGCTGCGTTCATTAAGGTAAACCACTGGGGGGCGCTGTGACTAGCAAATATTATAGCTAATAAAGCAAAGTGTTCAAAAGAAGTGTTAACGCTGGATAAAACGTGCATAGGCAGACCGGTATTCAGAACATTCAGTGAAATGTCAGGGCGGCCAGTGGACCTTATGTGTGTGGAGTGTGGATGGCTACTAACCATAAAATATGATATATACAGTATATATGCATGGACAACAATGTAACCCTGGGGGTCAGAGACAAGAAACTGATTGACTCCCGGAGCAAAAGACTTGAGTCTTTGGCTCAGCAGACTAATCCCTTGCCTTTGTTGCAGGTGACCTGAGTTTGAGCCCTGCTTGCTCCCTCACTAAAATATAATCAATAGGAAACACAGAATACAGCAGTTTGTATTGTTCTGCTTGGTAAAATTAGATATTTCAGACAATCCTGCCAGTGGATGCAGTGAGTTCATATGCCCGTTATGTTGGGCTGTTCTGAGTCAAACTCCAGGGCTGTTTTCAAGTCATAGTCTGTCCCTGGCCATATGCGTTATGTTACTACTTGAGTTATTAAAAGAATAGCTTGGTATAATTCGTTATCTTTGTTGTGATGACATAATATCATTAAGAAACCGGGAACGCTAAACCAGTCAGGCCTTTATGGTTTGATTCACCAGTCCGACAGCCTTTTCTCACCCTGCGATGCTGTATGCAGACTTTTATCATGTCATCGTGCCTGTGGATTCCCCTGAACTATTTCCTGCCATGCCGTTAAGAAGCGAGCATGCAGCAGACAGGCGTCACAGAGACGCGGCCTGGTGTACGTGCCCGCTTAGCGCCAGGCTACGAGTAACGTGGGATCCATAACAATCAGCCACAGCTGGGTCTGCCTGCCATCTCTGGTGGAGATGTGCGGGCTACCAGGTAGGGGACTGCACTCCTCACAGATGGGCACCCTGGGGCATTCTTGGTGGAGGGAGGCAGTGGGGTTCTTTCAGCTGTATGCAGCAGAAGGGTGGCACAGCTGAGGTGTTGGCATTTCCAATTCAGTCATGCCGACGCGGGATGGTCAGCCCGGTCAGCTGAAGTGGGGCATGGGGGTGATGACTCACCTTCCGGCAACCTCTGAAAGAGAAGGAAAGCGCAAGGCCAGGTGCGGAGGGCACGCTGGGTTTCCTGGAGTCAGTTGCCAGGCAACTGCTGCTCAGGCTGGTTGAAGCTATAGCAATAGAACTACTGAGCAACTAGAAAACAGCCGCCAATTTCTGTCGTAGCTGTATGAGACGTCAGTGCATTAAGGAAAGTGAAACTTAACTAAACGGTTCACAATCCTGCCCACCTGAAGGGCTTGAGCGTTAAGACGACCGGTTCCGACGGTTTAACTTTTACACGACCTGAGGTCTTAGAAAAACCACAGACCGCACACAATTTCAGCCACACGTTGCTGTTTAGAAAATCGCGAAGTTAAACAGAGACATGGTAAGAGAGCACCGGGACTGACGGAATGTTCGGGATGCTGAGATATTGACAATTTCTTGTTTTAATGTTAAATGTGATACTATACTTTGAATTACTTTTTTTTAGAATAACGTCATGAACAGTGCACATTAATATTGAATAAAATCACAAATGAAAACACTGAACACAACGTTTTATCAACGCAACATATTACTGCAATTTTGATGTTAAAGATTTTCCATAGCGATCTTTTTTAGGGCAAACGTTAAAGCAGTACTTTTCCGCGAGGACTTTCAAGGTGTGGTGGACCTTCGAGATTCCTTCATGCTACTCACTCGCAGTTTGTGCCGTTGGCAATATGTATGTTTTTTTTTTATTTTATTTTATCGGCGATATTTTTAAGGAGCGCGCCTGTGGTATAATATGTGAGCAGACTAGTGAGAGAGCTACATGCACAACCAAAGATCGAATTGTCAAATGGTCTGTGAAGGTAATTTATTTGTACTGCAGTTACTGTTCAGAGCAACGGTTTGCTGAGCAAACACTTCTTTCTCAATGGTGTTTTTATTGAGCCGTCACAATGCTTTTAAAATCATATAAATACATATTCTAAATACACAGAAAATTACATTTAATTCTCTACTAGCAACGTATATGTAGAAAAACTGAACATTGCAGTTAATCGCACTAATTACGATCCTCAGAATATTGGCAAATACACATTTACTTTCCCACGGTGTATTCTAGATTTTCAGTCAAATTTCTGAAGTGAAAAGAAGTGAAAGTCAGATGACATTTCAGTATAAGCGCAGTATACTGTGAGTAAACATATTTCCTTTGTACTATTACACACGTTGAAAACTTGTGACATTTGCATATTTATATGTAATTATAATTTAACATTTGACATGCCTCTGTGTCCCATGGTGAAGACAGAACGCGCACGTCCAGACTCTCTCGCACCTCTATGCCACGTCTTGTACAGTAACGCTGCCGGAATAAACCATTTAAAACCCGAATATGAAGACGGTAGAGGCGCGGGAGGGGGGAATAATTTTGCTCAGTTGATGTAGCAGGAAGCGATTACAGATGACAAGCGCTATTAATCCTTGCATCTCGCTGCCAGACGATCAATCACGTCAACTCTCTCCAGAAGAGTGGATTTCCGTTCACAGAACGACATCTGACGAGTTCGTTGACGTTTAGCTCCCCTATGGATTGGCTACATCCATTGTTTTTGTAGTAAAGTGGGTGTATGGCATCCTATTTCAAGCCCTTAGTGAATGAGAATCTAGATCCAGAATCAGCGGAGAGATGCAGCCGATGTTATTCAGATGTACGTGATCTCCGGATGGAACGCATTACCTAGGATTACTGCAACTTCTCATTTCGCTCACCTGTGACTTTTTGATACCATTTGTAATTTTACTTAGCCCGCTGTAACACCACAAATAGATGAACAGCAATAGTTGGACACTTTTGTCGGTGAGTATTTTGGAAATGCAGTTTTGCGTCCTGTCACCTGTACAACTGCACAGTACTTTTCGTACTTCAAGAAGGTTGTGGGCTGGCTATCGTGACAAATGTCGGATCTGATATGCAAGGTTTCGGCACTGCAGTTGTTGCACGCTCAGACTTGACCGTCCGGCTCGTCCAAATTATGATGACGACATGTCAGAAGTCAACTTTTATTTTTAACAAGAATACTTTAGCTTTGCATTAATATATAGTTTAAAATTAGTTTTAATCAGATGATCAGACGACAATTTTAGAATTTATATATAAAAAACTCCGAAAATGCGTATTACGAATTGGTCCAATTTTTTTATTAAATAAAACGTTTAATATTTTATATTTAATTTAGTAGTTATTTACATCACACTGGCTATAACAGCGACTTACTGCAATGCAAGTTTTTATTTATGTTTATCTGTGAATATTTAATTTTAATTACCGCTAGGTGGAGCTGTGGGAGAGAATGTTTGTTTTGTAATTTTAAACAGTATGTTGCTGCGCTACAGTTGCTTTTAACGCATAATGGGTTTGAAGTGTATTAACTTTTTAAGTTTTGATGCTTTTAATGTATACTTGGAATGATGGTATAATAAGTGTTGAATTTCTAATTCAGTTATGATATACTATTCGTATATGACATTAATTTAAAAATAGTCGACATACAGTTGCATGTTGTGATATGCATAAAAGTCTTCACGATCTTTAGTAAATATCTATTTAACAGGTGCATGTTTATTGTCAATATTTATGCAAGTCGTTAACGAACAGCAAGGGTCCAAACAGAGATCTGACGGAGAGAAACGATATCTGGCTAATTGGCAGATGCGATTATGTACAATTTAATGTCACCTGCCGGTCTACGTATAAGGGCTGTTTAATTCACTTTCATTCACTTATTTAAATGTGACTGATATGCCTGTCGACGAGTCTCTTGGATTCAGAAGCTTTCCGTCCTTACCTTACCTCGTAATAGTGCGTTATTTTTTAATGAGCCTTGTGACAGACTGACTGTTCGGGATCTGATTTGTTGAGCTTTAGGTCTTTCATCCCTGACATTGGTTCAGTGTCATACAAGGACTCTATGGGCCTACGGCTTTAATCTGTGTCGGTCCACCAGCTACTCCGAATCTGTCTTCCTGTCTGCCTGTATCTATTGGTAGAGAGATTGAGACTCTGATGTGACTAACGGAGAGTTTAATTACTCTTGGGCGGTGTGATGGGTAAGTGTCTAATATGAAAGGTTTCTGTTAGGGGAGGAGGGGGAGGACTTACAGTTAAAAATTGACTAAATTTCGGGACCAATCCCTAGAACAAACAAATAAACAAAGAAATAAATAAAAAGACAATTATAACGCCCCAAAATCTGCGTGAGCAATATAAATTTTTACCGAACGCAAATTTTGCATCTTCAGAGTGAGGTGTGGGGTGAAAAAACGTCTGGTGTTTTTCTTAGTGCCTTTCTTAGTACATTTATGTCCACTGTTTTCATGAAACCAAATATTAGTATCGATTTCCTCGGGCTGAATGTAAACACGTGTTTTTAATTTTAATCTGAATGAGCGTCTGGTGATGATTTGAAGTATCATCTTTCCGCATAGGAAATGACAACATTAATGCTGCTTGCCATCTACGCACAAAATTTAAATATATTTTATTTTCTGACATTTATTGAAATATGTTTGATTTGAGATGTGGTAAAGGGTGAGTTATTGATATGCGTGGTAAGGATAATTTACTTTGAATTATTGCAAATAACAGTATGTCAAGATTCAAGAGGTAATTTAATTTTCATTTGGCAATGATTTGAGGAGCATCAGGCTGCATAGAAGATTTATGGATGTGAACCTGTAACATCTGCTTCAGGAATAAATCCCAAAAGGGACACTGCTGTTGTACCATCAAACTTTGTACACTTATCCAGGATTCACTCCAATATAATTTCCAGCAGTGCACACTGGGAAAATGTGTAAACTGCTTAGAACAAACATTGCAGGTCAGCTCCTAAGTACAAGAATAAACTACAACTGTAGAAATGTTTTGGTCTCAGTGGTTTACAAGAGGGACTTTGTGAGCACTTCAGGGTAGAAGACCTTGATTATTGTGAACGCATATGAATTACTCATAACTCTAGCAGTAATTCAATATTTTTTTCAAGCAGTACTGAAATTTTCAGCTGTTAACTCTTTAAAGTAAAAGATCTGCTGTTTTATCTTGTTTGTTCTGTGTTCATGTAACAGTGGTGCAAGGTCTGCAGAAGTAATAATTCATCATTTAGCAGACACTTTTATCCAAAGTAACTTCTAACACTTCATATGCATGTTACAACTAGGTAGTGCTGGGTGTCCTGCTGAAGGACACACTGGGTGGCTGGGCTGGGATTTGAACCAGGAGACATTTACATCCCAGCCTCATGTTCTACCCATTGAGCCACCTACTCATGTATAAAGTATTAATACTCATCAAAATTAAATCGCATCTTGCTTTAATGCTGATGGTTAAAGAGCTCTTTCCCAGTAAAGTCTAAAGCTGCATTCCCTGAAATTCAAATAATGACTCACTATGGAATTCACCTTTTTCAAACACATTTGGGAGATTAAGTGGAGTATTTTGAACACAAATCCTTTTTCTTTGTTATAATTGACTCTTTATAAATGTGTGTATTGACACCTCTTCCAGAATGAGGTGTGCATGCGAGTGTGTTTGTGTTAAGGAATGTTTTTTTGTTTTTGGACTGGAGTTGATAATGGGAAGGTTACAGAATATTCCCTTTGCTACATTCTGGTAACGTCTGCTTGTAAATTTATCAATATACATGTAATTTGCAGTAACACATTTGGAAAAGATACGGCTTTTAGTACAGCCATGTGTGCATCTTTGGTTCTAAGATGCTGCAGTAAACTAATCAGCCTACGCCTGTCCACGGGTCATCAGCTGGTCAGCAGTGGGCACGAGATGCCAGGCTGATTAATACCTGGCTGCTTCAAACGACCCTAGTGGTACCTGGGTGGCTGGGAAACTAATGAGTCTCGGTGGCGTGGACTGGACACAGTATCTGCTGAAAACTCATTTGTCATGATTTCACATTTATTCAATGGTGTTCAACCTTCTGATCATCACGATGCTATCTTCCTTTGTTGTGATGTTTCCTGCCTAGAGATCTGCACAGAGAAACTGTCCTGACTGCACCGTGGTCAGATTATGGCAGACATCAAGTGGTCATTATGGAGCCAGTGTGTGAAATAAAAGGTAGTTATGGTGTAAATAAGTGATGTTCTTGTTCTCTGTCTCCCCTGGGAATGTAGATGTTTCCATGGTTACTTCATGAGTTGTCATAGTTGCAAGTGAGGACTGGAGGAAGTAAACTACCCTCATCGATGAAGTTGCATGGTACACATTTTTGGATGGTTACTTAGGCAACCAAAACGTGCTGCAAATAACTAATACAGTGTACAAAGGCAAGGCTTCCAGATCAATAACAGATTAAAACAGGCCTTTCTGAATGTCAGAGGGAGTGTTTGAACTTTATAGTATATGGCATCTGAACATAAGAGAAATGACTAACATTTGTGATACAAGTACAACAGAAGAAAAGGAACATTTCAGGTTTGTGCAAACAATATTTCTTGGAGACGAATCTGAACTGAGTGCCTCTGTCTTCTGGATGCCAAAGCCAACAGTATCCAGGTGTGGGGGGGATCCCAGAGCCAACAGCTATCCAGGTGTGGGGGGGATCCCAGAGCCACCAGGTATCCAGGTGTGAGGGGGATCCCAGAGCCAACAGCTATCCAGGTGTGAGGGGGATCCCAGAGCCAACATGTATCCAGGTGTGGGGGGGATCCCAGAGCCAACAGGTATCCAGGTGTTGGAGGGGGGGTTCCAGAGCCAATTGGTGACCAGGTTTAGGGGGAGTCCATAGGTGGACTGGTAATGAAGACATTCTGTCAAATGTCAGAGCGGCCGGCAGACCTTGTGTGTGGACAGCCATCAAACCTAATAACAGCTACAGGGCTGGATCAGTAATGAGGCATATCATGATTTTTTCCGGTGGCCAATGCATTTTGGGGCTGATATGATATATTATTATTATATGGACCGATTCTGGATTTTAGTTTTGGGTCGCCTGGGCCAAACATGCCAGGGCTGATTTTTTTTTTGTCCCAGTCCCAGTCCCTGAAGCAAAACGCTGTGGTACAGCACCAGCTGTTTCAGTATTGGAAATAACCAAACAAATGACGTTCTTTAACATCTATTACTGCATTTAGGGTACCAGTGATTAAGTGGTAAAGGTCAATACCTGGCCTTTCAAAGCACCTCGAGTGAGTAAATGCAAAAAGTGTTTTCACAGGGGTAGGCTGAGTCTACATGGGATTTACTCATCCCCCCCCAAGTGGTCCTTAAAGAGCAATGATGAGCTCCTGAACACTAGAGAATGACTTCTGAGATTCTGCACCTTTTCAATCATTTTTAAACATGGTAAATATATACAGTAGTTAGACGGGTGGCCGTAATGAAATAGCCAGTTAAGCATCCTTTCCACGTATTTTCAAACGGAGGTAAAAAAAGGTTATTTCTCGCGGTTAACTATAAATTGGAAAACTTTATCAAACGTCAGTGCATACCAGTGGTAGAAAGAATGTCAGTTTCATTTTCGCCATTTATTAAAAGATGTTACAACATTGAAACTGCTGCACAACACCTACACACCTGGTTATATGTGAGAATCATTTAATATCTTCAGCGCGAGCTGGCTTTAAAATAGAATCGCGTCAACAGATCAAGAGGATGTGTAATTACATCGTATTCCTCATTTTTGCGCTGTTATGAGAAAGCTGAGATATCCTGTGCTTTTGTAACCTCCCGGAGCATAAAAAGAGATTCCCCTCCCCAGTCTCAACTCCCAAACGAATGGATTTGGGATTGATATAGACATCGCCGCTACGGGTTCGTGCCCCGTGGTCAAAATGACATTGGGGCGTTCTGCCATGGTGTTTAGTTTGCACCCTCACGGGACTGTCATTTCTGCTGGGTACTCCCCTCCCCTGTTGCAGCAGGTGCATTAATTAGTGTTAATTACTTGCTAAGAAGCGTATTTCCTACAGCATCTCCTTTCCCTTTCAGTGTGGGGTTCTGTATGAAGCCAGCTGCCTGTGTGGGGAGGGTGCTTTTAGTAATAACGTTTTTTTTTTTCTTTTTGACTGCGGTTCTCACATGTGTCCCATTTGTATAACTCGGGTATAAATCGAAGATTATTTTTGGTGTTATTTATTCCCCAGACGGGGTATTTTGGATTAGTTCTCTTTTTGCGCTGCAGGGTAAGGTGAACCAGAAAAAGGGTTTGGGACACTCTAAATTTCTTGGCGTTTCATTGGTGGACTGTACTGAAATTGGATTTTTGCAGTTAGCAGGGTTTTCCACGACCAGTTTGTTTAGGCTTTTTTGTGCCAGGTTGACTGGATCTTTCACTGTCTGTTTTCATCATCCAAGGAGATTGACTGACATACAGCTGTCAGTCTTAACCTACTGGTGGTCTGCCAGTGGTTACTGTAATAGCCCTGGGTCACTTGGTGCCCTAAGCAAGATTACATTTGCCCTCCCCCCGTGACAGCACAATGTTTGCGTGCTCTTCAGGGCGCCCCTATGGATGGATGGCACCTCTACCGTTTGCCTGTATGACCTATGCGCAGTGTTGGCTCTGAGTCTGTTAAGAGATTAGTTCCTGGGGTAAACAAGAAAGATCCCTCCTGTGTAGCTAACAATATGGCATTTTGCAGTTTTGCTCATTTATTAGCTTTATTCCCATTTAAGGAATTTGGATTGTGAAGTGTACCGTTACCAGTGTCTGACATTCGTAAGAGAGCTTGTAAGGAAATATCCTTCCTAAATGCCACAAAATTCTCAGTAATGAGAAGGCTCAATTGGTACCAATTACTTCAGGGTATGATGAAATGTCCGTATGCTGTAGCTTGTGTGCGGACTTTGCCTTCGTGTGTGTGTGTGTGTGTGTGTGTGTGTGTGTGTGTGTGTGTGTGTGTGTGTGGAATTTCACATCTGTTGAGTCTGTGCCATTGTTACTGTCTTACGGTGACTCTCCCCTAATTGGAAGTGCACATTGGGAGCACAAAACAGAAATGGAAATAGACTTCATTTTTTATTACTTTACCAGTTGCATATTTTCCTGGCTAGTAATTGCTCTCAAACTGAAGATAATGGCATGTGTGGTTATGCTAAAGCCTCTCTAGGATACTGCCTGTCAATTTTTTAGATTTTAAAAGATTTTAACATGGGTGCAATGATAGGGAAATTTTCATTGAAAATAATTTGCTAATTTGGTGTATTTAGGGGTGTTATTACGTTTACGTTTACATATATTCATTTAGCAGATGCCTTTGTCCAAAGTGACTTAAAATGAATGAGTACATGTGCATGTCAAAAACGAGGTCAAACTGTATCAGAAAACCTGACAGTAAATGCTGTCCTATACTCAAAGTGCACACGATTAAGTCAAGGAATTCTCACAAAAGTTGTACAAGTAAAGGGAAATTTACAGTCTTGTACAAACAAGAAAAACATGTACAGACAAAGAGCATTGCCACAGTGGAGTAAAAGGAAGCAGAGATGATGAAGGTGAGGCTTATGTGCTGAGGTGCTCCCTGAAAAGATGTGTCTTCAGTTGGTGGACAGGGACGATGAAGTCCTCAAAGCAAGAGACAGCTCATTCTACAATTTAGGTGCTACAGGTGAGAAGAGCCTAGGCGTACCATTCTTTTGCAGTGGTGCAACCAGTCTTTTCCCATTGGCAGACCGTAGAGAAAGGGAGGGGATGTAACACTTGATTTGGGACCGGAGGTAGCTTGGAGCAGTCCCGTTGATGGACTCGAACGTGTCAGGATGTTGTATTTTATGCCTGCGTGGACCGGAAACCAGTGAAGCGAGACAAGAAGGGGAGTGAAGTGCATCCGTTTGGGAACGTTGAAGACGAGACATACCCTTGGCTTAACTTTCAACGTAGGCACGTTGAAAGGTAAGCCTTGAAACAGTGTTAAGATATTTGCAAAATTGCAAGATGTAACAGTTTAGGCACTGGTGAATGTTATCTGATAGAATGTGGGTTCTAACTCTTCTGTATTCAATTAGACTTCAAGACTGTGATAAATGGAGCGCTTCTGTCACAGATTACAGACAATATGGGAAGTCATAACTTTTTGAATGTAATTTTTTAAATATGTAAATGATGCATTGAATTCATTTGAAATATGTTAAATGTTTTCCATGGAAATGTATTCTATACAGTCATTGAGAACACACAAGTTGTCATAAAGTATGAACAATTTAGTGTGGCATTGTGGGAGATGGATCTACCTGGAAACCAGCTCCTATTTCTTCTATTTTGTTTAATTCTCTTTTTTTATTTGGAATATCACAAACAGGTTTACTGACTGTATTAAATATTTACTTGTTAGTCAGCCTGAAAAACCGTGTCACCAGGTCATGGTTTACAGTCTTTCTTAGCAAGAACAGCATGGTGAGTTTGAGTGCAGTGAGCTGGCAACAGATTTTGCTTAAATGTGATAAACACTAATGATCTGTGATCTTGTGCTTTTACTGAAAGCTGAGGAGCACAGTCTGTTGTCCCTCTTCCATATGAACCGCCTTTCGGAACAGTCGTTATACTTATTTACTGCATTTCAGAATAATCATCACACATACTGCACAGGTCAGTGTTTGCTTTCTTTTTGGAGTAGGGTGGCATGGTACAACATCTGAGGAAACTGATCCTGCATCAGTGTGTTTTGTCCTGTGGCAACAGACCAGGTTGTGCTTTTTTAAACCAAGATGCCTGAATGTGTTATTTAAAATAATTAGTTTTTCTTCTGTTATTGTGATACGCGTGAGGAAGCCGGACGGTTTCTGAAGGCGCCCTCGGGGGGTAATCGGTGTGGGCGTTGGGAGGGCAAAGGGGTCAGAGGTGAGTGACCCAGGGTGTCACTGTTGCTTAATCACTGAGCAACCAGAAAGGAGCATCAGCACACAGTCATGCTTATACGATAGCGAGACCAACTTCAAGCTCTCTGGTCTGGTCTGGTCTGGTCTGCCTCACTGAATCAGATTTATGTAGAAGAAAGTTAGACAACAGCATTAGCAAGATATTTAGTTTATCGGTGACTGGCTTCTTTTGTGTTTTGCAGATGTGATGGTTTTTACATTAAAGCACAGTTTAAAAGACTCAATCACATGTCAGTTTAATACGTGTAAATTTACATATCAGATCAGACGTTTACTGTCAGTAGACTGCAGCTGGGTATTGGGATGTTGTCTGTGTTCAGCTGACGGTCTGGAATCGTTTGTCTTTGCTGTTTCGCTTGATCGGTGCCCGGTTTTCTGTTTCTGGGGGGGGGGAGCATAGCAAGACTTTTTTCAAACTGAACTTTTCCAAGCAAGTGTAGTGTTAAGAGGATACACTTAATTGGGTTTCTTTGTTTAATAGTATATTGGAAAAATAACTCTACGAAGGATGAGCTATAATGGTGTAGCTGCTATTTTTAAATGACTTTATTGGAAACCATGGTAACTTACATTAGATCTGTGCAGTACTCCTTTTACTTATGAACTGTTTACAAGTTTACAAGTGTTCAGAAGTGCAAACCAACGCAGCTCTTTCAAAAAGTGCCTGCAGGATTAAGGCAGTTTATCCAGTCCTGAAATTTTCCCACATGTCCACGCTCTGGCCTCAGAAGCAAACCTACTCCACGTGCTCACTTGGCAAAACAAGTACAACATCTAACGCTTCAGTAAAGCCAGAATGGCTGAAGTGCTGAGTTGTTGAATATGTTACAGCTATCAACATGAATGCGTTGCTGATCGTCACCGTGTGTAGTCAGACGCTGATGTTCAGCACAACCTGACATCTCTTGGTGCTGCCTTGTATATACTGTACCAACATTGATGCTCGTGTAGATTATTCTTGTCTGTAGGATGAGTAGCTTTGCCTGATAAGAACGTTCTGGTTGGCACAGCAGTCTTGCAGGATGTGACAGAGGTACGTCCGTGCACACAGCATGCGCACCTGTCGTGTTGCTGATCTGGATCACCCCCCCTCCAATCACACCTGCTGCTCACCTGTCACTTCGTCTTTTGTCCATTCCATCTACTTGAAGATCCTTTAATTCAGGCATTTATACCTTATACAGAGGGTGTGTTGTATTGCTGGTAAGGACAGGAGCATTGTTGTGGGAAAAGGATACTTTCTGATCTGTAGTTCACATGTGGTGGGACAGTGATGTAACTATTGCAGTGGGGGGCTGGATCCTACTGTGCAAATTGGGTGAGATGTGATTTGTAAGGTCACTGAGTGTCTGGAATGGCCCAGTTGGGGTTTGGTCCAGATAGCGTATAGCATCATTCCTTCCCAGTGTCAGGGCCATGCATTGGAATAGACATCAAGGCTGTCATGCTGGTGTCTCTACAGACTGACCTACAGATAAGTGTGCACCAGGAGAGGGGTTTCCAGCCCCCCTGCACATCCCAAGCCATCTGTTTGTCAAGACACCCTGCGGGCCAGAAGCGCCCCTCCTAACAGGAAAAGATGAAAGGCACATTTAGAGTGATGCCATAACAGCAGAATTCCACAAACTTTTAACTGTGTTCTGGTGAAGTTACAGACCGAGGCCGACGCATCCCAAACCCGCTGGACCAAGCAAGTGTTTCAGATGCTCACAGGGGAATGTCTGGTTTGTCTTGGCGTCAAAATTGCCTGTTTTACTAATGCATCCAAGATCTTGTAGTGTGTGCTACAAATGTTCTCGTAGCCTTGTTTTATTTTTTAACTTGCACGGTTAGATTATAAATAAGACGTTGAGTATTGACGTAAATGAATTTTCATAAAAGTGCACTTTACATCAAATGTCTGCTTTGAAACAATTGGAAATTTTTCGGAATATGTAAAAATTTTTGTTTGTAATGAATCTTCAAACAATGTCAGAGAATTTAAGCAAACCACTGAGGAGGATTTGGGTTTGGAGGAGGGTGTACTCTACCGTGGCATGCAAATTTGACAGAACAAAACTGCAGCATTAACTGTTGCCGCAGACAAACTCTGACTTCTGGGGTCTGAATACCTGCATGGTACAGTCTGCGAAAGGTTTTTTCCCACCTAAAATTATTGTGTGTTCATCTAATTGTTTTGAAATGTAAAACTGGCATTCGTATGTTGAGGGCAGACAGAGCAGACTCCACTTCCCCAGGAAGGTCAGCTCCTTCTGTATGTGCAGAAAGATGCTGCAGATCTTTTATCGGTCTGTTGTGGCCAAAGCAATTTTCCTTGCTGCTGTCTTCTGGGGCAGCAGCATCAGAGCCAGTGACACCAGTAAACTGAGCAAACTGATCAGGAAGGCAGGCTCTGTGCTGGGGACGTCTCTGGAGATGGTTGTGGAGAGGAGGATGCTGCAGAAACTGTTGAGTATAATGAAGAACACCTCACATCCCCTCCATGACCTGTTGGTCCAACAGCACTTTTAGTCAAAGACTACTTCAGCTCTGCTGTGATAAAGGTTGTTATAGGAAGTCTTTCCTGCCAACAGCAATCGCACTGTATAATGACTGTGTGTCTCTATGTCTAGAGAGAGCTCCCACTCTGACCAACTAGATGCTGTACCATGTCCAATGTCCATTTATTGTTTTTGGACA
Source organism: Chitala chitala (assembly GCA_025773905.1). NCBI lineage: Eukaryota > Metazoa > Chordata > Actinopteri > Osteoglossiformes > Notopteridae > Chitala > Chitala chitala. The sequence continues at coordinate 9,388 of JABJVR010014381.1, read as the reverse complement.
CTTGTGTAATTGTAACAATGAAATTTCCCCTTTAGGATAAATAAAGCATATATGCAGCTATTAATCCACCTTGTATGTATGCTTGGAGTGTGGGTGTCCAGGGCTATTGTCCGTCAGTGGGGCTTTTTGATAATGCTACGTCACAGTGGGCGTGGTCTGAAGTTTTCAGCGGATTCTGTCACCTGACCTCTGTTGGAATGTACGCCAGATCTTTCTATTCCTGGTTTCCTTCTGCGGCCCAATTGGCTCGTGTGGTTCCAGCTGATGCACCAAATGTAACGCGTGTGTGCGTGCGTGCGTGTGTGCGTGCGTGTGCGTGCGTGCGTGCGTGCGTGCGTGTGCGTGTGCGTGCGTGCGTGCGTGCGTGTGTGCGTGCGTGCATGCGTGCGTGTGTGCGTGCGTGCGTGCGTGCGTGTGTGCGTGTGTGCGTGCGTGCGTGTGTGCGTGCGTGCATGCGTGTGCTGTGAGCACGTTTGACAGATGTTCTGCTGTCATCTTGGCCTTTAATCTTTTAAGGAAAACATGCTGACATAACATGTGAGGCCTTTTTTTTTTTTCCACTACAAGATAATGATACGTTCCTATCTGAAGAGTGTGTGAAACGGCACCTGCATTAAGATGAGAGTCATCAAATGAAGCAGGTGTGAACCGTTGCTGGTAAGAAGTCAGGTTCTGTCTCATGTAAAATTAGCCAAGCCATAATGAGACAAAGGAATGCATTGACTGCTGACCTTAAAATCGTAATTGTAGGCTGGGTTTTCTCTGGTGAGTCAGAACCATGTTTTGGCATGGAGTTTCTCCCGGGCCTGTGGTTCTTGTGGGCCTGTGCTTTGTTTTTAAACAAGCTCGCGGTGTGGAATCGCTTACTCTCAAAACAGCATGTGAGACAAGGGCTGACGTGCCCCCCGGTACATGCTTACCAGAACCAACCCCCAACCCCACCCCGCGCTCGTCCCGGTCCGCTGACTGTTTGCCTCCATCTCTGTGCCAGTCAGAGGGAAGGGGTGAGGTTAAAAATAAATTCAGGACTCTCAGCCTCAGGAGGATAGGGGTGGAACTGGATGAAATTGCTGGTTCTGTTGCTCCAGATATAAATCTGATGGAGGCTGTGGCTGGCCCGTCTGTTTACTCTGAAAGCTGTTAACCCATCAGCATCTGGTACGATATAGATGCGGCTACAAATGGAAGCTGCTTTCATGTTTTTTTTGAGGGACAAAAATTCTTGGTGTAGTTTTACCCCATATACATCTTGCGTTTCCTCTGAGTAGGTTCATTAATGATCTATTTAAGAATATAGGTAGAATCTACTCAGCTATTCAAGATCTAAGGGGAAATTGATCAAATTAAACAAAATTCCATGTTTTCTAATATAAAAAGTATACATGGGGGTTGATGTGACTTGCTACATGGAGGACGTGAACGATGCTTAATTTCATTGCCTTAAAGTAGTTTGTTTAATGAAGCCATTAGCATTAACATTACTGACGTGGTGCTTATGAATTAGCTTTTCTGATTGTGTGATTATTGGCATTTTACACTATGCTTGCTGTTTTTCTGCAAGAGTTTCAAGATTAATTACAGTTTGTACACTCAATATTCCCAGGAGGTTTGCCACCCAACAGAAAATAGTCTGACACATGTACGCTACATACAGTAGCTTGTTGAAGGTTGACTTAACCTTCAAGCATTTGTGAAACAGTAGAACGCAGTAGAGCCTTCTGGGGGAAAAAAGCTGATTTGTTACTTTCAGTTTTGGAGGCTAAGTAACCTGAACAACCTATTTTTCCAGAAAGCTAAATGTCATTAAACATGTGAATTAAAAAATCTTTTGGCTTCTGAGGCAATTTCTAAAAGGCCTGAGAAGGGGGGAGTCCTAACTCCCATCTGATATATAAAGATTCCAGAGTCTTACCTTAAGGAACGACTGCCCTTGTGCTGTGCAGGTGTATGGTCTGCCGAGTAATGTGACCTTCTAGAAGATTCCGTGACCTGGATGTTGTAACTTAACTAGCATGTTTGCATATATTAAGCTGTCCCTGAGCAGGACACCCTGTGCTAGCTCCCCGGGTGCCAAATTACAGCTACCCACTGCTCCGCCTGGGGATGGTCTAAAAAAATGCAGAGAACTATAACTTCCCTGTTGTGGGACTAATAAGGGATTAATATTTAAAAATAAACATGGTCATTTTTTCTGAGGGTAAAAAAATACCTGAAGAATAAAGTATGAACTACAAAGAACAGGTGACTGAAGAAAACAGTAACGCTTTCTTCAGAAGAGGTCGACTTCTGTGGCATTCAAATGAATATTCTGTTAATTTTTAATTAAGAATGCGACGGGCATTCTAAAACACAGAAAGCTGCTCGTTGACCCTTGCTTAAGCACTAATTGATACCGACAGATTTTATCCACCAAAGGCAGAGCTGCCATGCTCAGATGCAGGTTGGCTATTGATTTTTGATACTAACCTATGGCTTTATTTGTGGGTTTTCACAAAGCTCACTATAAATCCCTGGCCACCTCTGGATTTTTAGCCATGACTTCCTGCTTCTGTGTTTATAATTTTTTTTTTTTTTTACAAAGCTGCCACGGATGCTTCTGTCGGTCTTGCCGGGACTGTGGACTTTTTAACACGAGTCGGTCAGATGCTCAGCCATCCAGCACGCTGCGCGGTAACTTTTTGTCCTGGATGCTGCCTCTTGTTTGCCTGTCCTGAGACAGAGAGAAGGTCACTTTCCCAGGCGCGGATTGCACGGCTGTGCTGCGCTACACGTCGTCACCTGGGCCTGCCCAGTAGAGCTGGGTCAAGTTCCACCTTGTATTTAGTTTCTCCTCAGTGAGAGTGGCTGTAGGGTATTTGCCAAGTTAAGATCGAACCGTGGACCAACTCGTTTGATACGGAGGAAGTACACTCTTGCCTTACCTTCTGCAGTGCAGTGAAGTTCTGTGAAACGTTAATCATTCCGCACTACCGTTTTGTGACCGGTTTTCAGGAAGGAGAAAGTTTTTCTGGACCCACAAACACTACTCTTGGCAAATTCTTCTATTTTTTTTTTAGAAGTACACCTTAACCTTGCATCCCCCTCACCCACCGGCAATGACAGCCCAATTTTTTTTTTGTCTCCTCTGCAACATCTTGCTGTCAGTTCATTCTGTTCTTATGTCGATTACATGTTAGTTTGCCTCCAGGCTGTTTGGCTCTGGCTCTCGGTGACAGATCCTGTAATCATGGCATTATGTTGTATGCTAATGCTAGGGTTACAGGGCTAGGTCTGCTCTGTGCTGATTTACTACTCTGGCACAATACTTTGCGAGATATCTGTAACGTTAAAAAGCATCCGCTGCAGGCAACACTTAAACCCAGCCAGATCGATGGTGCTGGATTCCGTTACATTGAGCGGTCCAGTGCGGAGGGGGCTGGGGTGCCCCGCAGGACACTGGAGGAAATGGGCGCCCTCCGGGAGCAGTCCTAGTTTTCTGAGCTCAGCGGTGTTGATGGACTGAATAGGTTGGGGTATGGAGGGTGCTGAAGTGCGCCATCTGTTGACAGACATCAGGTACTGCTCTGGAGTTAGTAGTTGACACAAAAGGACCAAGTTTCCTGTGCAAGTTCTTCTGATGGCATTTGGACCTGAGGAAATTTACTAGATTAGATTCTGTCTTATATAGATCCAATGGATTAGAAAATGTATTTCTAGCGTTCTCAGGGCTCTGCTCCCTCCTTAATACTGTGCTTTTAAGTACCACTGGAATTCTCCTTCCTCTTCTTATTTTTGGATATGTGCCTCTTAGCAAGCAGAGCCCCTGGGTGTGTCCCAACACACCCCGATGGTAGAACACGCTACTTTCCATACCTTGAATTGCATCATGTCATACTGCTTGGTTCGGTCTCAGCTTGACTGGCAGCTGTAACTTTCCCGAGCTGCGCTGGGTTTGGAAAGGGTACGTACCTGCTGGATGGTGCTGCCGCCCCTCCAAAACCGCCAACCACCAACCCCCCTTCCCCTCCGTAGCGCTGTGGTAGGGGACCTGGGGCTCCCCGCAGCTGGTGGGCAGACGGGTCCTGTCAGGAACCACTGAGCTGTATCGGAGCACCACCTCCTCTGTCTGGACTGTCTCGCTTCTCAAACCAGCCACTGACGGGTCCCCGTTGGCAATGGATTTGGTTTGGCATGGTTTTTTTGTGGGGGGAGGGGCTGCAACCCATATGTGTAAAAGAAGGCTTTTGTAAAGAAAGACTGTTTGTAAATGTTTTTTAAATGGTCTTTGACCTAATCCCAACAAAGCTACTGTATTGAGTAATAAGGATGTGACACATACAGTATATTTAAAAATGATCAGTTTTAAGTCAGGTGTACAGTGTTACTAATAATTACAGCTAAGTTCCAGTAAAACTGAGTTTAGATGGGCAGGTGTGCCTGTCTGCATATTGAGGCTGACTGCGGGTCTTCCTCTCTGGTTCTCAGGTGCCCTCTGCGGATGTCTGGGGCTCTGCCCCTAGTACCAGAGAGCAGTGAGCAGCCTGTATTCACCCATGGATCCTGCCCAGGTGACCAGCTGGGCCCAGTGCCTGCTCTCCTTGCAGGGTGTCCTCACCCTGATGACTTGTGCTGCCGCCGCCCACACGACAGACTCCGCCTGCCACAAGAGGGAGCATCCAATCGTCTCGTACTCAGGTGAGTCAGTGGGAGGGATTTACAAGAGGGAGCATCCCCATTCAGTTGAGTCAGTGGAAGGGATTTATTTTGGGATGCATTTGTAACTTTAACGTCTACTTGTTAAATTTACTTTTTTGACCTCGTAAGCATATAAATTTCACTCTTCATGTTCAACTGAGAAAAGAGTGACAATGTTTTCCAAATGATATTTCAATATTTAGGATGTATTTAAAAAATGTTAAGGCAAGTGTCGACCCACCCCCGAAATCACGCAGTTTTTAATTTACATGGAAAGAAACTATCCAGTATTTCTGTTGTACACCCACCGCAGAAAAAAAGAATTGTAAACAGAGCTTAAGTGTCTTCGCTTATGGTGCTGTTCAGAAATACATTCCCAACAACCCACATGAAACAAGTCTTTATGTGTACATAAAGCAAATACCAAATATAATGTTGGCTTTTTAGACCTCACTGCCCATGAGGGCCTTAAAAATAGAGTTAGTCAAAGCTGTTGTTTTCAGACATGTCGTTTTACTTTGAAAGCCCTGACCAAAGTGGATGACTATCTACGCATATATTTATTGTTTGGCGAAAAGAGAGGGTGTGTCTTAACTGTGCCGTGAAAAGTCTGACCGTATTTTTTACAGCTCAGCTAATGGCTGAACTTTCCCAGGGGAAATCTTCGTACTGTAACCTATAGTTTTTTTTTGTGTTCAGAAATAATAAAAAAAGGTACGATTTCATGCGGTAACGTAATCGAATGATTATTTGTGGTGTGTGTATTTATAAAATTGCAAACAATAAAGCTTGGAAGAGTGATCTAGAAATATTTTGAAATTTATTTGTTATGCCAAAACTGTTTTTTTTTTGCGTGTGGTTTTAGAAAAACATAACATTGTGTGTGTGCGTGCGTGCGTGTGCATATGTGTAATTTTTATTGTTATACTCTGTATAAACATTACCTGACCCCTAAAAGCTCTGTGCCGGCTCAGCGATCTACGTTCACACATCGGAGAATCAACAATCCGTAAAAGCTGGAACAGGCTGAAATTATAAAAAAAAAAAAACTGTTAAGCAGTTTGCCGTACTCCACCTAACTGTGACTTTAGAACTGCAAATAGCCCCTGTTTGCAGTGCGCACCATAAATCTTGCGGTTTTTACTGAACCTTTGACAGCTGTGGGTAAAGCGCTGTGAAACGCCGGTGCCGACTGTCCGTGAGACAGCCGTCTTAACACTCGTATTCCGCCTTTCTGTTTCTCCACGGTTCAGTACCAGCCATTAACCCAAATTAGAAGGTATGGCTGCGAAGCTGCAGGCTTCTGAGTCGGGTCAGACCTAAATTACAGGCCACTGAACAATTGTAGAGGCTGTGGAGAATTGCATTTTGAAACGCTATGGAACCCGCACTTACGGAAATTCGCCCTCGCTAGTTCCTCCTCCCTGTGAGTCCTGGACATGATTAAATTAAGTAGGTAATCCCTCCCTTTGAGGTTCCTCAGCCACCCCCAGCAGCCATTGGTCCCATTCCCAGGGGACAGTGGACCCTGCACTGAGGTGACAGTGTCATTGTAGTGATTTTATTTTTTTTCCAACTGTGGATGTGGCTCCAGACGAAAATAAAGCCCCCCCCCCCCTTCCTCACTCGCTAGCGTCCACTGACTGTGTCTTTGCTGTTCCATTTCTTCCAGAAATTGACCCTTGGATTCACAGGTTTAAGGAAGAGGGCACGGTCGACTTCTCCCAGCTGACCTTTGACCCCGGATACGATGAACTCATTGTGGGAGCTAGGTAACGTGTATCAGCTTTAAAAATTGTAATGTACAAAAAACAAGAGATGTCCCTAATTCTAAACTCTGTCTTCCACAAATTCACTGGAGGGAACGCATCCCGATGATGCTGAGGCTGTGTATGACTGGTGTGTGATACTATTCTCTGATCAATTAAATTAAATATACGTTTTCCAATAACTGTCAAGAAAATAAGAGGAAATTTACTTTTTTTCCCCATTGAACAAGAACAAACTTTTTTTGTTGTTTTTGTTCATTCTAGTGCCTAAGGTTTTGGTAATACAGTAATGTGTGAGACTAACATTTGAAATGATACACTATTATTTCTGTAATGTTGGTGCTCTCTGTCCTCCTGGTTATCTCGACCTGATCGTTCCTGAACACCTGACTTAAATTATGGATTTGACCTTACTGAGGGGCCATCTGCTAGATGGATAAGGGTGTTGTTTCAGCCCCGATCCCTCTCCAACGTCTTGCTGTTGCTGTAGTTTTAGCCCCAAAGCCCTGGATCTGGGTTGATAATGGTGCAGGCATGATTAGTTCGTAATTTGGGCAGGTTGGCATTAAACCCACTGGGAAATGTAGTGATTATAGAGCAGCTGCTCTCTGTGTCATCATCATCGTCCCCATCTTCATCATCTTCATCAACAGTTCAGTGATGACAGGGAAAAAAATGCCTTTTAACTTACTGCCGTTGAACATCATTGACATTAAATATTTAACACTGCGTAAAAAATTGCTTTGGTGGGCTTTAATTCTGTTACGCGTGAGCAAATTCTGCACAAAGCAATAATCAGATATTTATAGACAGAATGTATAGGTTCACACCCAAACCCCAAGCAATCTCTAACCTTTTTCCCAGTTTTACCTCTGACGAGTCATCTGTCAAACCTGCGTGTGAAACATCATGTGCTCAGTACAGCCTCTTCCAGCTCCTGTAGTCATGGCGACCTCAAAGCTGCCCATTTTAATTATCAGTAATTAGAAGACCAGCACCCTCTTGCAGAAACAAGGCGTTCGGCACAAAGAATTAAACGGTTACATTATGGTTCAACGTGGCTAAACATACTCAGTCTTTCTTTCTTTCATTCCCTCAATGAAGATGGAGTAACATAATCCTGCTTATGTACAACATGGTCTTCATCTACTTTTATCCATGCTGTCTTTTATAATTAGTTCAGAAATCATTTTTTGAGGTATAAGATCAACTGTGTGTTTATTTTAGGTGCTGTGTGGCTGATTTTAAACCTTCGTTCACTTTCTCTCTATTTCAGGAATCGCCTCTTTAGACTACGTTTGACGGACCTTACCTTGATCCAGGTGCGAACGACGCCGTTTTCCTACTGTCATGTGAGGCAGTCAAAAGCGGGTGTCTCAGGAGCTTTCTGCCTATAAATTAGGTCGGAGCCGTTTTGACTCGAAAGATTAGGCAAGGCACTAAAGCGGCAGCCATGTTTAGATGCTGGTGTGAAATTGTTTTTTCTGGTTTGTTTTCTGGATTTTTCCACGCACCGCGGGAGGCGATCCTGTGTTTTGTGGAAGCCGTTTTCCTGTCACGTTTATAATACCTGCGAAACAATGAAAGATGATGCTCGTTTTTTTGGATCATACAAAAGTAACCAGCTGAAACCAGTTCCAGCAGAGTAGAACATGACTGTATAGCTGAGGGTAATTTCTCCGGCTGTCTTGTCTGAAAATCCATCTGATCGCCCCTTGTCGCTGGGCCGATGTGGTACAGCGGGCGCAACATTGAGAGCACTTTGACACTGGTGTATGAAGTCCCTGGTGCAAGCTGGCATGATCGCTACAGCCTTGGATCTGTGCCACGCTTCATTTTGACCTGTCTTATGACACAAGCTGCTCACCAACGCTGTCATTTTCAGCCTCAATTTGATGTGAAACTCCCGTGGCTGTTTTAGTCAGGCTTTTAAAATTTTGTTATACTGTCATAACACCACGGGAGAACTGACGCCTGCACTTACAGGGTTTTTTCAAGAGGTCTCTTCTCAGTTTTTTTTTTATTTTTATTTTTTTCTCCCGCATTCCATGGTAGATGAGAAAAAGCCTTTGTCAGACTTTCTAAATGAGTCATTTATGGTAGAATAAAATTACAATGTAAAGCTTTTTGCTTTCAACTAGCTTTAAATGTCCAGTGTAATTAACTACAGAAGGTTTTCTTGAGGTTCCTTCGCTGATGCAGAAAGAGTCTTTGACATTATGACCATCCGTGGGCACGTTGCTGAGATGTTCTGCAGGTTGTTAGGTGTAAGTGGTCAGACGGGCTTGTACTGCAGTAAACAATGTTTGTATGGTATCAGAGAGATTGTGGAAACTCTATTAATGGCTGAGGATTGTTTATTTTTTTATGAATTGCAGTTTTTCTTTTCCGAACCTACTAACAACATTGATTGGCTTTTGCTGAAAAATGTATTTGAAGTAGTCATTTATTTGGTGTAAAATTGACTGCTTTCGTTTGCCTTTACGGGTCAGATGCATTTTGTTTGAATGCTGTGTGTATTTAATACAGTAGGAGTAAATATTGCTCCTTCAGACGAAAGTGTAAAACGGTATTATAAACGGCGACTTCAGGAAAGGAACACAAACAAGAAACTGGTGTTTTGTGGTGATTTACTATCCCCTGTTCCTCCTTAAAACCAGTTTTAGGCTTAAAATCCAAGCGAAAGTTGATGTGAGGAATTCACAAAATGCTCTTGGTTTATCATGGTCAGTTAATTGGTTATAGAAGGCACACGGTGCTCAGTACTTTTCATTCATGAAAGTTAATTACGAGTAAGAGACTGTCCTCCTGGTTCCGTGGTGGATATTCTTTGATGGTTCGCTGGATCTTTCAGAATTCAAATAGGTCTTCACTTTCAACTCTGTTGAAAAGCAAACAGAAGGGGGGGGGGGGGGGGGGGGGGGGGGGGGGGGGGGGGGGGGGGG
>JABJVR010014380.1:53168-81473 GCA_025773905.1 Chitala chitala | reverse complement strand
CATAAAACATCATGACCTCTATAGAGCTCTGTAAACACTTTAAAAGTGGTCTTGCTGTTGTCCCAGCATGTGTCCTCCAGAAGACCATTACGTAGCCGCTGTTGCCAGACCACCTCCCCAACCCCCGGCTCTGTGCCAAAATCCCACAGATGTAGAAACCTCCCAACTGTTTTGCTGCAGTTTCTCTTCGTTTTCATTTCCTTAGTATGAATATCTGCTTCAAGTGCAAACCTTTTGTAAAGGTGTTTCCCAGTTTTTTTCCCCCCAAACAAAAAAGACAGTGTGTGAGAGACAGACAGAACGTATGTAATGTATACTTTTATTTTTTTCCTTATTGGTTTTGGTTGTATAAGGGTCATGGCGGATCCTGATTTCCCAAAAACCTGGCACTAATCCAAGGTGACTTGAAATTCCTCTGAATGTCCAGGTTGAGTATTAATCTAGATCATCTGTGTTAGTTAACTGTACAATCCAAGAAATTAGCCACTGTTCAGTTTTTTTAATTGTTGTATGGGCATGCAGTTAGTTACCAAAAGATTTGAGTCATGTAACTGTATCAGGCTGGGCCCGCATGCACACGGTTTGGCTGGATTGCTTCTGTTCCGCTCACCTTTCAGCATAATATTTACTACCAGACTGTTGGTCTCTCCCAGACCGTGCTCTTTTTGTCTGCTGGCCGGGTTTACCTCGTTTGACCCCAGATCGCTGATTCAGGTTTGCATTCAGTGTACACAAAAGAGCAACATTTATTCAACACCTTCATCTGGTATGAGTCAAACTAATGATGTTAGTCTAGAATAGGTTCTCTTTTGTCTGGACTTTGTCAAGTTCATCTTGCAGTGGATCAAGTCTTTTTCCCCCCCATCCTCTTCTGTAGATCAGTTTCATATAGCTGGTGTCTTTTGTGACCTTGTTTGCCTTTATTTTATTGCACTGTTCATAAAAAAAAATGTGGGGAAGGTTTATGCATCATTCCATGTTGCCGGTAACGGCAGCACTGCCTTTTTATAAGTGCATGGAGCGTAGCTTCTTGCTGGTTGCCTGGCCCATCTGTCATGGCAGACCCTGTGTTTTTGTCACTGGTAGGAGTAATTAAGCCATCACATTGATAAGATGCAGGCAGCTCTGATGGCAGGGTCTTCTCCTTGGTTGCCAGGATCAAGGAGGAGGTTCTTATAGTCAGCAGAGCACCTACCCCCCACCCCTATTTAATGAAACCACCTGCTCTTGTTCAACCCCATTACTTTAATAATTGGCCGTTATGAAGACACCAGAAACCCCCTCAGGCCCTTTAGTTTTACTCAAGCATTCAGAGGAGTCAGTGGCACGTCTGTGCAGTTGGAATGTCAAGAGTGTTCAGCATGAAGGGGAGGAACCAGGGTGAACTGATCGCATGTGATTTGTTCCTATGTACCACAGGGTACACTATATGTTTTGGAATGTTTTGGAAAGTTTTAACATGCAAAAAAAGTTTACACAGTTTTGCAGGCCTAGATGTAAAAGTGACAAACATTATTTTGGTTGGACCCCTGTACTGTCAACATAAATTGGTTTTGTTCTGCTGCCTAGGTACGTGTGAAGAAAGTACGGGTCCATCCCAACTTTTCCACCATGTTGCATAATTCAGGCTGATTAGTTTATTGCCATCCCAGTGGAATTGTTCAGGTTTTGTTTTAGTAAGCTGGCCTGCCAGCTTTGCATGTGGATAAATGCTGTTGATTTCCCCCAGGAAGCGAGCAGTTTAATTACTATGGCTGTTTTCCTTAATGGCAATGCTGAGATGAAATTTAACAAAAAAAAGTGAATTTACAGCTTTTAGATTAGGAAATATTACCACAACAGCCTTGTTTTTAAGACTGAAAAACAACTTTGTAATAATGAAATCAGAAGTAACAAATGGAAGAATTTGCTCCTGCTAATTAAATGAAGAATTATTTTTGTTATTGCATTTTAAGTGAAATGCTCCTCAGAGCATAGGAGTATTGACTATGGTTGTTAAATATATTACTAAAAATTCATTAGAAACATTACATTGATCAAGTCAATGTTTGTTAGTTAACCCAAATTTTCACCCATCTGCCTTTTCAGGATTTATTTGCACAGGCTTTTGGATGGTGCAGGTTTGGCCCATTTCACTTTCATTAGCTTTCTGCTATGTACATGGGGCCAAATTCCTTCTACAGATAAATGGAATGAAATATGGAAGAGGTCTTTCTAAATTATACATTTTTTTTTCTCCGAAATCCTTTTTGATATCCAAGTAGCTGGCAAACGTCACACTACGTTAAAAAAAGTAGGTACAAACACTGCACGATGTTGAGTTGAGTGTTCAACCATGTTTGTCTCGCAGACTAATAATGTTTGTTTTACTGAGGCATAAGGTTTTTTTTTGTGTAATTTGAGGTGACCACTGCACTTGCACTATCTGCCACTGGAGAATATACTCATATAGAAGTTTAAGGTTTAAATAAGGTCAAATGTTGTTCCAAAAAAGTGAAAATTCCCAGGAAACATTGTATTGTTCCGTGTCTCTTTTTCCTGTGTTAGCAGAAGGCATGTGAGTTGGATTGGATGCACGCTAAATCCTTACCTCACTGGCCACATGGAACTGGTGTTTTATTGCCTTTGCCACCATGGCCAATCAGAGTGGAAATGCAGGATGATGTTGAGCCTTTTTGCTGTCGCCAGCTAAGGACCCTTTTCATGCCTGTTATTACATTACTGTCATTTATATGAAAAAACTGGGAAAGTTGGGTCCTGCCAGACATCTTTTAGTTAAGCTTTTAAGTGCTAATCCTTGTGGCTGTCAGGGATTGCCTGCGATTCTGACTGTTTATTCATGTTTTTAATCTGATGTGCTGTGAGGTAATGTTGCCTGACAGCAGCAGCTGATCATTTAAAACTAGGCCTGTGAGCATTGTCTTGGTAGCTAGCTATGCTCTTCAAGAACATGTCGCAGCCTATGTCTGGGATCCAGATAGTAATAGGAAGAGAAGGTGACCTCTGCCTGTTTCTGCCCTGTTCAATTTTGCACTCTGCAGCACTCAGTAGCAGCTTCATTAGCTTCCTGTCAGCAGACGCTGCTCCTGACCCAGCGCCTGAAAACCACCATCAAGGTTCAATAGAGAAAGTGAGGGAATCTGTGCAGTGAAAATGCATCTTTGCCTAACAGTAAGCGAGCATCATCACTGTTTGTGTTGCAGAATTCTGTTAAGTGAGTTTAGTTACTGCATGTTTTCAGTCAGCCTTTTGGAACATAAGTGGAGAGACTCTTTTTTTTTTGAGAACTATTTGGAGCCAGTATTAAAATGCCTCAATCTAAACGTTCCATCCAAAACTCTGTGTACTGGAGTATTTTTTAAGTAGATGATCTATTCACACCACGCCCTAAAAATTTCTGGAAATTTCATTACATTTTTGAAACTTCCTTTGTGTTTGTTTCCTTTGGCCTAAAACCTTTGGCCTGAACAAATGGAAGTACACTTTTCAGAACAAACTGATTTTAGTTAATCTGTATCTTGGATTATGTAGATTCTGGACTTTTTCCTTTTCAGCATATTCTTTAGAATCAGAATTTTCTTTCAAGTGCATTTGATGTTGTTTTTGAAATCCAGTCCTTTGCACCTTACCTCATTGGCCACATGGAACTGCCAGTCCTTTGCTTTGAAAGAACTTGTTGTGAACACCAATATAGGCCCTTATCTGTGTCGTTGCAAGACGCTCTGGAAGATTCTGTTAAAAATACTTTATCATATGAGAGAATTCAGGCAGCAGCCTTGTAAATGTGGAGGGAGTTGTGTAAATGGGGAAGAGCTGTCAACTACATCGTGAATACAACAAAAAAGAAGAGAGATTCTGTGACTTGGCTCCTGAAATACCACAATCCTGATGGTTATCTAAATTTCGATGGGACTATATTCTTAGTTGTTACTGTGCATTTGTCAGAGTTTTGCTGTGCGATGTCATTTTTGAAAACCTCACAAAGCTCAGCTGGATCCAACAAATCGATCTCTGCAGGGTGTCGAAGATGCCGCACTTTGGCTTCTGTATGTACCTCAGGATACAGTACAGTCCCATTACTAGGGGAATTTTTCCTTTTCAAACATTGTCTCTGTGGTTGTTTTATTTTAAAAAATCCAGTGGTTTGTTGTTTGAGATAAATATGCAGTCCAAATCTTTTGGCTTGTTTATTGTACCACTTTTATTTGTAAAATTTTTTGATGGCCTTAGATAAATTTTAAGGACAGTGGTGTAAAACCACAGCTAGGTTAAAAAAACACGCCCAGTTGTCTCTTGAGCATTTGAGCCTGAAATCCCATTAACCCTGTGCAGTTACATCTTCCTCATCCCTGCAGTTCTGAAATGCTGGGATGAATATCGGCGACTTATCTCAGATAGCCTGCAATACCAGGATGTCATTATAACCAAGCGTGTGGACTTGGAGTCGTGGAGTCAGGAGTAGTTATTATGTTTGCTGGGGTTGGAGTTGGTAAAAATGTGTGCGGTATAAGTAGATCTGGCATTTAAATTAAGCCCCAAAATGTAGACGTTTAATATAGGTTTAAGTTTATATTTACCAGGTAAGTCAACCCTTAAAGTAGTGTTCAACTTTTGGGCCTAGGCTAGGCCTGTGGACTCAAATACATACGGTTTGGGCCCAGGCAGCTGAAGTCAACAAATTGTCTTGTTTCATATAAAATGGTAATTTTTTTTTTCCACATACTGTATCTTGTTATATGATTTTATATATTTTATTATACAGTTAATAAGATTGATCAGAGTTCAATCCAGTGCTGTGGAGTTGGAGTGTGTTTTCAGGAAAGGTTTTGTTATTGACTTCATGGCCCTGTTTATAACGTTGTATCATATTTTTCTTGTTTGTGACGTAAGTGGTATAAGGATTAGTTACACAAAAAAAAACAGTCTAATTGATCGGTCGACGGGGTGAAGTCCAGAAACTTAATGGCCTGATGAGCGTGATGCTGTTTGAAGCTTTAGGTGTTCAGATATGCAGTTAATTACGCAGCTCTTTTAGAGATATGTTGAGTAGTGCATTAATTGCATATTGAAGGAAAGCAGAAATGGTAACTTTGAAACAGCTGTAGAGGATTTATGAGAAGTGCGACATCTGTGATGTTAAACGTGGCATGCATCCCATTGCAGCTGCAGTTCATACATGGTTGTCATTCTGGAGGACGGACAATTTTGCTGCCAGTACAGCTGCAGGTCTCCAGTGGCTACAGCACTGATTGAAACAACCCAGTCTATTGTCGTCTGCTACTCCTAATGGACTGTAGGACTGTGTCCGTTGGTGATGGACTGCAGGACTGTGTCCGTTGGTGATGGACTGCAGGACTGTGTCCATTGGTGATGGACTGCAAAGCGCACGCTCAATTGCAGGTGACCGTTGAATGCACTGTCATGAACATGGACTGTGATTGAGCCCTAGTCCTTGGTGGAGGAGTCCAGGACATTTGGGGAAAATTTCCAGCCGCTTGCCTGGGATTCCCCAAAGTGTGTGATGCGTCTCTTTTCATAACCCCGGCCTCATTTTGTGGTGAACTTCAGTGACATAATACCCCAGGCAGCTGTCCATATAGCAACGAAGACCATACTGTGTCATACTTTGAGTTCCGCTCAACTAAAAAAAAACATTCTATCTGCGATTGTTTTTATATACTGGAACGATAGTCAGTGTTTGGGTTTCGCAAGTAGTGTGGTAGAATAGAATAGTTTTGCCACATGTTCAGCGGACTGAATCAGATTCTTTAACAACCTGGATTTTCATTTGTTCATTGGCCATAACTTGTCCAAACGTGCTAAAGTGTAGTGTCGTTGACTGTGAGATGCGTTGTGTTGGGTCAACGTCTTCAATCAACATCTACGGTATCATTTTTGGGACTCTACAGTGATGAGACTTGATATTAATGGCAGGTTACTACAGCGACTAGAAACCACCTGCCAAACACGAACACAAATGTCAATCTCTAAAAACCCTAACTTATTGTCTGCCTTCCCCCCTTTTTAATTTTTTAATTTTTTAAAGTCATTCCCGTCTTAACAGGCTTCAGAGTTTAAGGTACAATTGGCAGAGTAACCACAGACATGTGTGCTCAGAATGCATTCTGATACCACCGACGTTCGAGTGTCCGCCGGATTCATAAAACACATTTGCTCAGCCTGAACTCACAGAGGTCCAGAAATTACTTGCGTATTTACAAAGTCAAGCAAGTTGTGTAAATGCAATTAATTTGTGATTGAAGTTGTCATTGATTGCAAGGAGTTTAATAATACGGCAAAGCCAAATTTATTGCCGATGTTTGCTTATCATGGCCTCTTGACAGGGATTTTGAGCAGCCCAGAGCAGCACCACATTGACTTAATGAATTATTCACCATTATTTGCACAGATTGATTTAAGGTAGTTGAATGAAACTATTTGCTGTATAGTGCTTACCTGACATGAATGATTCTAAAACCATTGCAGAGCATTTCCATGCCTGTCAGAGGGCCTCATTTATTTTCCACAGACTCTCTGTCCATAAATACTGCAAAGATGATAATGACAAGATCATACCCTGCTGTGTATTCATTTCCATTTTCAAGATCTTGTCAGCACTTTGTTTGGGATGTCAGTTTCCGTCGCGGTGCTCTGAGGTACGGCCTCCATGCAGAACAGTAATAATACCTGTTTGTTTTCCGGCTGTTATGCTTCTACATTTAAAAAAAGCTGTGAGCAGTGACCAATGAGAGAGTCACAATTCCCTTGGTTGATGTTGCTTTTGAAAAGGGAGTACGTGGCGATGCGTTTGCACATCTAAAATATCACTGAGGTTCCGTTGCGGCTGTGGGAATTGGAGATAGATAGATGTGTATCAGTCCTACCGTGATATTTGCCTTTTCTTCAGTTTTAATGTGTATTGCTGTGCTGTTGTTTTACTTTTGAATTATGTTTTTGTGGCAGCAAATGCCCGTTAGTGCAGCGCTGTACAAATGTTTACTGCTTTAGTAGCTTGAGTGAAAACGACACTAGCACTGAGGGTATTTTGTTGTGCACAGAACTTCATCGGAGTTTTACTGTTGTATTATTTCACTGTACAGCATTTAGTACTTAGCTACTCGCGTTAAGAAACCGTTTTGCGGCACATGTATGTAAATAACGTGGATTTGTTGAAGCATATCGAGTGTAGATGCGTGGTTTTCACGAGCTGCAGAGTTTAACCGCGTCTGCACGTACTGTTGGCTGTACTTCATGGATTTCGTGTTATCGTTTTTAAGCACAAATGATAGTGAGTAAATAAAGCGTTGCTCATTATCATTGGCACCTCGGGGCCTTTGTGCTTGTACCCAGCCCTCGGCTCTGCCCGCTTGCTCTGCCAGGGCACGTGGCTCCTTTGTGGTGACGTTCTGGGCTGTCGCCCGGTGTCCTCTGCCTGCAGTGACAGAGATAACGGCGCGTAGAGCCAGGAGCCCCTCTCTGGGAGACCAACACTTAGGAAATCATCAAATCTATTGTCCCCCCACCACCCCTATTGTCCCCCACCACCCCTTTGCCTCGGCCCTTTTTCGTTTCTGCTGTCAGTTGACACACATTTATAGTGCTGCGAATTAAATCCGATCCAAGGCACCGCATAGCATGGCATCTTTCTGTTCATTCCTATGTAACTAGCGTGTGTGTGCTTGCGTGCATGTCCGTGTTTGTTATTTCTCCCTGCTTAGTCTGTGCTTACAGTCAGACAGTATCGTAACCTTGCTGGTTTAGCTACTTCGTGTGACACCACCATGTTCTTCTGAGATGACCCCATATCTCGTATATAATTTTCCATAAATGAATTTTTTGAGCACGGTTTATTTTTTTTGTTAACCACGTGGGGAAATCTGGTCTTCTCCCAGACCGTTTAACACTGTCTTATCACTGAGGTGATTGCATATAAGTATGTATGACTTGACTCTGTGGTTCAGAGTCTGGCCTGGTACTGAGTAGCAGGTGTGGAATTCCCCGTGCATACCCAAAAGGTGTGGTGGATTAACGGCAACTAACAGAATTTGGATACGGCCGAGCGTATCCTACACTTGTGATTTGTGGAAAAAAACTGCAGTGGACAGAAGACAGAGTGATGCAATGCAAAAGCTGTTTGCAGAAACTAGTGCAGACAGGGGAGGAGGGTGTGAGGACGGCCGATCCAGTCAGCGATGAGCTAGGAGGGAGCGTGAGCGAAGCAGAGGCCGCTGCCCAATTCCATGGGGTTCACGGGTCCAGATAAGACACAAAATTGTTCCTGACACAAGTCATGTTCCCAGGGGTTATTTATAGGTCGACCGTCTGTGGAAGGGGACGCCATGACGATTTCCAGCAAGTTCTGCTCGTTCTGAGTCAGCCGTTGTCACTTCAGACACACGCCGTCGCATCTGGCAGCATCTGCGGCGGGTGGTTGTCATGGGAACGGCGCGCCCGCGGTGTCGTCAGCGCGTTCGAGATGTGGCTGCCAAAAACTGCAGCGACACTCGCTCCATCCCAGAGGTCGAGCTTAAGAGGGGAGGGGCTTGGCGGTGTATCTTTGGGTAATTTAGCGCCCAAGGCTTCGCCGTGCCTTGCGCACCCCAGCCAGATTTACAGCGTCCCGTCACAGATATAGCGAGCCATCCTCTTCGAAGGGCTGGATTTCGTAGAACGTTTTAGTTTTCGTTTACAATGCTGCTCATGTCACTAAGCTGCTTTCAAGGCCTTTAAAAATCCCTGGGTTTTCCACCTGCAGTGTCCATTGACGAGTTTGTTGCAGTTATTGATGGCAAATTTGTCAGTTGTGCATCTAAAACCAGACGTGTTTGCTTTGGGTGCCTGAGTATTAAGTGGTTATTGAGGGAGGTATTATTGTATTGCTGTTAATACAGGAATGAGAACAGATGTGTACACCCCCCCACACACACTTAAGCACTGTTTGTGCTTGTTTATTTCCTGTGTTAATTGGTGCGTCCTCACACACGCAGACTGATGCTCTGTTTTTATTACGTCTCGTGTATTGTTGACATCTGTCTGGATGGCCATGCGCACCAGCAACTTTTGCGCGAAGTGCAGCGGAACGGACACTGGATTGGCAAGCCGGGCGCACGCGCTGTTCTGGTTTGTGGACAGAAGGGCCGACGTGCGAGACGGTTGGCGTGGGAAGAGCGTCGATGGCACATGACCCGCTCTACCTCTTCGAGTCGGGAAGCAATCAACGGTGCGTCGTGTCACATCAGAAATCAGAAAGCCCTGCAGTGGGAGAATTTAATTAGCAATAAAATGAAAAACGGCTTTGAATATGTAATCCTTTATTATTAATGAAACCACCGTTATTCCCCGATATCTCGGAGTGATTGAGAGGAACGCTTAGGCTTTGAAAACACCAAGGACATATCTTTAACATCACTAGCACTGGTGTGCTGTTCTGGGGGGGGCATTTTAGCTAATGGATGTCTGGCATTCACTTTCATGCTCCTCCTCTTCATCGCTTCTGTGTCAGTAAAGAAGCAGGAGGTTGGGCATGATAACGGCTCCCACTTCTGTTTAACCGACGACTAGAACTTGTGTGAAATGACAATGAGGCTCGTGACTCGAGCTTTGAGCGGATTATGTTTCCACAGCGTCCGCTGTCAGCTCTGACTCTCACGCCAGTCCGCAAGCCGTGAAGCAAATATATCAATGGCGGGGGAATTACCAAGGAGGGGTGAAAAAATTGGCAGCGCGCTTTACTCCAATTTGTGAGCAGTAAAGACGTGGCTGGGGGGAGCGGGCGCCGCTGATGGAGGTGTGGTAAGGACAGTGAGAAGGCTGAGAGAAGGACGTCTACAGTGCGAGCCGTCTGAGGCCTGACGCAGGCGTGTGTCCCGCACCCCTGCAGAATGTGCCTGCTCCTCTTCTCCCCTCACTGTGAGCCCATCAGTGATGGATCAGGGCCAGCTTCTCAGTGTGATCGCTGCTCAGCAGAGATAAAATGCAGCCTTTTATTACGAGAGCCCCATTTAAATATTGGACTTGAAGGCAACGTTCTTCTGTGTGAGATTACTTTCTTTTTTGGAAGGTCTTCCTTCAAATGATTTCCTGCTTCATCTCTTTCCTGTGTCCTTGTCTTCCTTTGCTGTTTTACACAGTTTCATTTTAACTTGTCTAATCTACGGCCTGTGATATAATGGAACAAGCCAGGTTACACTCGGGACAAGAACTGTATTTCTCACACTCACACTTACAAGATGTCTTGTAGCACAAGAATTACTTTTTAAGCCATTTTAATACTCATGTTACATAATCAACTGTTGAACATCTGTTAATTTTGTACTTAAAGCTCTTCCTCATCTATTTCTGTCATCTAAACGTTGTATGTTGTGCAAAACGCCCAGCATGCAGTGTGTCGCGGACAAATTCGTGGATGCATTTTCCAGTCAACATGTTTTCTTTTGGGTAGCTCACCCGCTGTAACGTTTCATTAAAAAGCGCTCCTTCTCCATACTGAAGAGAGATCAGCCACCATTTCGTTCGCATAAAGGATTTTCCACGAAAACTGCAGAGGACCTGCAGTGGACCGAGAGAGGACGGAATCCGGTGTTTTGTGTGCCCATATTACCACGTACTTGACAGTTAACTTTCTGGTTCACTTATACTGCCAATTTTGTCCAGACAAAAACGTGGCACCTTTGCCGAAATTATTCTAGTGCAAAAGTTTAACTTTTTTTTTTATTGTAGGTCATTGTTATATCTGTTTAAACGTTAATATCTTGAGATTTAGCATAGTGTTTTACACTAGTACAGTTTATTTCCATTGGCAGTACAATACCACAGCCAAGTAAGGGCATATTGAACAAGAAGCCCTACAGCTAAATAGGTTTTAGAACATCATTATGTACTTATGCATGTGTGACTAATCCTTCTGATTAGAGTGCATATCCCTGTACTTTTTTAAGGGTCTTTACAAATGATTATTTTTACATTCACAAATATGTCATCCTCAACGAGATTCATGTCACTACATTCATAAAATATGTAGATGGGAAATACTAATTACAAAAATATTCTTTTGCCACAGTTATAAACAGTCTGCAGTTTCTTTCCTGAGAAAGAGTAACTTCCTGTTGTAAAAGTTGAATACCGGTTTCGCATTTAACTAGGTAAAAAATCTGTTGTTTTTATCCTTGTGTTTTTTTATATTGTGCCTTTAAAATAATGCAATAAAAACAACATATACATGGGAAGTAGGCCGTATTTCAGAGCTCGCCATCTATCTTACCCTTCAGTCAGATGAAATGAACAATTCTGAATTCATGCAGCACTGAGAGAAGCTATTGTGAATCTCCTGCGTTTCAGCCTAGGAAGACTGTGTTGTGGGATTTTATTTATCTTTGCTTTTTAAGTTTGCTCGATACAAAAGATGTTCTGCCTTTGTTCGCCCACCAAAAGTATGTCTGGAAAACACAATGCTTGAATTAGTAGACAACGAAACAAAATTAGCACTCAATTAAACTTTGCCGATGCCAGAGGTTGCTAATTGAAGTGGTTCGTTCTTTGCTTATATGGTGTGCCAGCCTCAAATTCAGGCAACTCTTAACCACAATTACATGAGCTGATTCATAGGTTCATTTTTATGCCCCTCCCAGTTTCAGTGTTCTTGTTTTGGGGTGGGGGTGAAGAGAGCTAACTGAATATTCATGTACTGCCACTTCACTTTTGTGTTATTGAATTGTTTCGTTCAGTTCTGCCTCAGCATGGCAACCGTGCGCCGTTTCCCGCCATTCAGCTCTAATTTAGCTGTTCTGTTTGTCGGTTCAAGAACAAGACAATTCCAGCAGTAGCAGCCGTTGCCATAATTAGTCTCCAATCAACATTTAAAAACATTTCCAATTGTGAAATGTCTTTTGTAGCTTTTTTTTTTTCTTCTTTTTTTTATAATTAGAGCTTCAATATCAGTTGTGTTTTTGCACAAGAATAGACCTAGTTTTTTCCTGTTACGCTCCTCGGCTTCATTAGTCGGTGAGAAATGCCAGTGTCAGTGTTCAGCCCCTGCTGCTCTTGTTAACGGCAATTTGTTTTAAGACGGAAGCAATTCTGAAGATGAATTTCTGCCTGGGTGTGCTGGGAATAGAGAGATTTATGGTTTCTCAGAAGTAAGACAGTCCAAACCAGTGCAGAACTCCAGAGCTGTAAGTTCAATAGTTTGTCTACTAAGTAAACCACATACAAATGTGGAACACCTCCGCCAGGTAGCTGATTTGCCTGCTGTTCAGCAGGAGCATCCCGCTACCTACCTCTTTTACATACCGTAGTTCCCTGTAGTCACGTGGATCAGACCTGTATGTGGTACGCATGATGTGTGTGACAGACATGTCACGCTAGGTCCTGCACATTCCAGTCTCACTGTCAGTCAGGAGCCCTTCAGACAATAGCAAACATCTTACATTTACTTGAGGATAATTCGGTTCGGTGTTGAGCCAAAATAAATCCATTAGCCATTCCTCAGTGCATGCATGTACGCGCGCGCACGTGCGCACACACACACACACACACGAACACTGCCTAGTATCTTCTTTAGAAAGGTTTGCAGTGTCAGCACTCAGTTTTGCTTTTGAGGAATAGACTGCAGCACTGCTATGTAAATCTGAGTGCTAATTCATCGACCCTAGATCCTAATTTTGCCAACAGACTAATAAATGGAAAGTAAATGCAATTTCCTCATAGTCCATGTTGGCTGAAAGAATGTTATTTCATTAAATTTCAATTTCCTCTGCCTGGGATGTTTGTCTTCAAAGTTTTGATCTATATAAACTTAATACTGTCCTGATAGTGACTTGTAATGCACAGGTATTTGTAATGCACATTTTGATTTTACATTTAATGCATTTCTGAGTGACGGAATAATCAAGGCTTAAAAAAAAACTGCAGTATATGTCACTTCCTGTGTAGGGTAAAAGAAGACTTGATTATATAACCTGTTAGATGGAAAATTCCAGAACAGTGCAGACTGTGACTTTTTTTTTGCGGATATACAGTATAATTTAGAGCAGGCAGGTTAGTCATAAATCATAACTGCGTTCAATACAGACAGAACAGTTTGAGGTTGTTTTAAAAAGTGGCAGTGTAGGTTGACATTTAGAGAATACTTAGCTGTAAAACAAAGGGCTAGCTGTACTTACAGGGTCTTTCCGGTATAACTGATACAAGATCATTTTGGTCACGGTGCATACATGCTGTCGTCCACTAAGGACATTCACTCCAGGCTTTTCGCATTATGACAAACACGTGTGGTCCTGTAGATAGGTTTTAACTACTTCATCCTCTCTGCAATGTTTTTGTTGACTCTTCCTTCACAGAGTAGGAGTAAAAAGTGCTTTCAATAGCCATTCTAGGTCTGAATTTTGTGGTTAATTAAAAGGTCCAAATCTGTTTAGAATTAAGTTTTCCCCACTTTAATCTATAGTTGAAATGCAAGTTATGGGGAGACCGCCCACCTTCATTGTTGTTCAGTAAATGTACATTTTTTTCATATTCTCTTCATTTTTTATTCTTTGTTTAAAGAATGAAAAGAACATGCACTTTCTGTAAAGTCTGCGTTCTTTTCCTCTTGTCTTATTTCTAACCTCTTCCTTCAGCGACGCGTTAAAACTGTCACCTGCATTTGTTTTCCCATTCAAACAATACGAACATTTTTAGCGTCAGAAAAGGTTGCTGGTTTTTACTTTCGCAAACTCTGTGCCCTAGCAGGCAGTTTCTTAAAGACCTGAAACAGAATTGTGTTAAATGCACAAAACGCAAGCTCAGCATGCGGTCGACAAACATGGCGAGGTGTTGCGGATTACGCCTAGCAGACTTCCCATTTAGATAAAGCCTTTTGCTTGACAAATTGTTAGCGAGATAATTTACCGTAAAATTTTCATTTCTCAAGAAGTACTGGGAAGTTGCAAGCACATCACCCTCATTTAACTGTCCCTTGTGTTGCGATTAAAAACTTTCCTCTTGCTTCTGGATTCCGGCCTGCCAGGGAGAAAGTCATGTGTGTTTGGGCAGCTGTAGGGCACGCCGCCATACGAAACACAATAACTATTCTCTTTATTTTCTGGCTTTTGTGCCATTCCTGATCATTTCCACCGGTTTCGTTTAATGTGTTTCGTTTGTTTACATATTGTACATACATATTGTTTGTTTTTGGCAGATTTTGTCCAAGGTAGGGAACCATGTGAAGCTGATATAATTTTTAATTGTAGGAATTATATTGTAATGTTACGCATAATGTGGGGCATGTCAGGGGTCCTGCTAAAAGAGGTTTAATCCACTTTGACCGGACTCCTGCC
This sequence comes from Chitala chitala, assembly GCA_025773905.1. Classification (NCBI taxonomy): domain Eukaryota; kingdom Metazoa; phylum Chordata; class Actinopteri; order Osteoglossiformes; family Notopteridae; genus Chitala; species Chitala chitala. The sequence goes on along the minus strand of JABJVR010014380.1, from coordinate 67,158 downwards.
GCTCATGCGGTTGCTACATTTCGCTCAGCATCAGACTCTCTATCTCTGCTTTCTCTCACTCGTTTTGCCTCGTTGCTCAGGTCTGCCTCCTGCTTTATGTTAATGCTCAGCTTTTCTGTAGTTCTGCGGGTATATCTGAGTTTACAGAAGAATTGCAGAATAAGTAATAGGTGAAGAAGTTACACAGACAGGGCATACTCCTTGGCTGTGCTGAGAGTAGGACCTTGGAATGGACTATGTGGGAAGTGGTACCTGGGTCTTACGGAGCTTTACCTGAGCTTTACCTGGGCTTTTTGTGGGCTTGAAAGCATGCTGCTGAGACCTTTGGCTGCACTCATACTGAAGGCGTGAGGTAGGAAACCTGGTGCAGAACATCCAAGTGTGAACCTCAGACCTCTTATTGAGGTTCTTTTTGTGAGAATTACAGGTCAGCAACCCGTACCACTGTCAAGCTGTCATTTTATAGATTGTACAGTGAACATTTCTGCAGTAAATTTTTCCTTTTGCCGTCTATTTATGTCGGATCGTGATGACCTGCGATGGTTTGAAAGTTAGTGCACGTCAGAGATCATCAGAACCACAGCTCATCTTTAACTGGGCCTTTCTGAGGCCACATTTCTCAGCTGGTAAAAGTTTGTTGTCCTAATTCATTCAGAGAGAGATGGAGAATTAATCTTTTGCTTCATTCATAGGCATACCACTTGGGAACCGTGGCTTTTCATTACTATAGTAAAATTTTGAAGGTGTCATCATCACAGCACAATGCTGAGGAAATACAGCGTGTGTAATTCTGCTGGCCCACCATTGAGTAGCAAAGGCCCTTCTGTAAACAGTGATGACCAGCATACAGGTGCCCTGTACGCTTCTGCCACAAGGCTGTGACTGTCATTATTCCCAGGAAGTACCCCCTTCAACTCTGACCTTTAGTCATGTGATTTAGTTCTTAACTTACTTGTGATTCACCTTTTGTCCACTTGTATAAGACTCAGTTTATTTCCACAGTTTGTGTTTCCATTTCAGGCCAGATGTATGGAAATTGGTGCAATATGCACTTTGTTCTAAAGTCCTGCATTATATAGCCTGTAAGTCAGGCTCGTTTGGATGTACCTGTGATGCATAGGAGGGTGTCATATTTTTTGTTTAACAGATGGCTGCTAGTGTATGTAATTGAGGCATTCCACAACCATAATGTGTAACCATTCCACAATTTGCCAAAACCAACTTTACGTGTAATTGACAATAAACGGATAATAAAAATTTGCAGGCACTCACCTTTTCCAGGTGCATCAGTTCCCACATGCATTGACTTGAGTTTTGTAGGTATTTCAAATTTTAATTTTTGTGGAGGCACCACAATTTTTATGCAAAATTTTATGTCGCTAATTTCTTGCGTAAGTACGGATTTTTGTGTGTTGGAATTACATATTTACATTACGTTTGGTTCATTTAGCTGACATTTTTATCCAAAGCAACTGCATATAAAACATTTTCTTTGCCTTTGGGGGAACATGTTTGGAGGCCCGTAACTTTCTCACGTCTTCAGGAGAGCTTTTGCATTTTTTATTTGTTGCAAGAAAATGTTTTGCTTGTAAAAAATGTACCAAGAATTTGTACCCTTGACTTAGTTTTGAGCAGACCACACCATGGAATGCCTTTAAGCATGGGCTTCTTGGCTCAACAGCACAGGCTCCGTGACCCGTTTACCCAGGAGAGCTGTGACACGCTGGCCCTACAGGAAGGTTCTGTGGGGGGCATGTGATACTGCCGTTCATCTCGAGGTTTCCAACGTTATTACAAATGCACCTCACAAAAAACACTTAATGTCCTGGAGTTACTGCAAGCCATTCTTTCTGAATCCTACTGACATAAAACCGCATTAATTTGCTGCTGGTGCTGAATTTCTGGATGAATTATATAATCGTTAATTGTATTTGCATGGACACATAATGTTGTCGACATAGCTTGTAATTACAGCGTTTTTTTTTTGTATTTACCCATCAGTTTTCTTGCTTTTCAGCAGCTCTGCCAACAGTTGCTTTTACAAGTCAGCTCATTATTTACGCAAGAAATTGCATATGCAAATTAAAATTATTAAGTTTGAGCATTTATTTGCTGTGGAATAGGATTCCTTTACAATGAAAATTCCATAGGAACCCCACTGGAATATGGGATGAAAATGTATGGAGAAATCCGGTTCACCTGTCATGTGATGACAGTTACCTTCGACTGTACAATTCTAACGTGTTTGAGTGTAATTGATGTCCAGGTGTGAGGAGTATAAATTTGGCCATAAGCAGGTTGTATGGGTTATCTTTGAAATTAATGTAGTTTGCTTGAAATATAAACGGTATATTTGAAGCTTAACTTCAGAAAGGAATCCATATTTTTTAATCATCTCAAGTGTTGTTCAATTGTAAGTGGATTTGCTTGAAAATCTTGATGTTTCACCTCCCCTCCTTTAAAATGTTTCTTCAGTTCTAGCTAACCGGCCGGGAGCAGCAGATATATAAACCTTGTGAGTCATTAAGTTGATGACACCCTGATAGCCGTTTGTGAGTTTTGGTTAAATGACTCCAGTTGCCATTGAACAAGACTAGAGATGACCATGACCTGGATAACTGAGAACCTTCACAGACTTGTTTTATTGCTATGCAGACATTGACTTGGAAAAGCAGTCGCAAATTACTTTTATTTTTTTAAACACAAAAAGAAGACATTGTCTTCCTATTGCGAATAACTGCTGTGTTCCCCCAGTTAAGGCCATTACAAGTAATAAAGTTCTGATATGAACTGGCAATAAAATGTAATATTTTCCGGAATATCGTCGCATTCACTTATGTAGCTGTAAAAGTTACAATTTAAAAACCATAGGTAAGTGTGGAGCTCTCTGACCAGGAAAAATGGTGAGAATCAGTATTCTGGAGTCTTTTTTAACCTTTTTCTGAAAAGCAGGGTAGCACTGAAGGTCGCCAGGGTCGTTTGGCCCCGAAAGCGGTGTCAAAGAAACGGGGATATGCAGTATTTATGAGTTTAACAATGTGCCAACTCAGCCAAGCGTGTTGGTGTAATGGATGTAATTTTCCGCAATGCCGTCTCACCGCCCAGAGCAGGAAAAGTGCCCCCCTCTTTTATGCAAAGTGCGAATAAACTTTTGTTCTGACGTAGGGAGAAAGTTGCTTTGAGTGACAGAGCAGGAGGAGCGCTGGCCACTAAACCTCGATGAAGGAGCTCTCCTCATTTAATTATTCATTACCGTTTAGAGCTGCGCTGTATGTAATGAACTCCCAGTAAGTGTCGTGTGTTTCGGAGACCCGCTTGACGCGCGCTCTGTTTGTGCAGGGATTACCGTATGTTAATGGAGCAGCGATTGGTACAGCTGCTCCAATGGAGTATTTACCTGTTTTTTTCCCTCCCTCCTCCTCCTCTTCAGTTTTGGGCTTAGATGAAATGGGCTATAAAGGTTTTCACATTTTCATCCAATATCCAACTAGTGGATTTTATGCTTTTATATAAAATATGTATTTTTGCAGTATATGCATACATGCATGCATATATAAATTCATACATAATCTTATAATCTTTAAAAATGCAATGTTAAAAATAAGTTGCACCACAACAATTTACTCTTGCTTGAGGTAAAAAAGAGAAAAATACTATTGGTAAATATGAATTAAATATATACATACAGATACAAATAACTGTCTTTCATTTTTCAATAATAATCTACTCATTCACAAAGGATTTAATCTTGATTTCATTTTAAAAATATCAGGGTATATAACATTCACATAGCGTCACAGTTCTGTCTCAGGGCACATGCACGCGCGCACACACACACACAGAGCAGTCTAACTTTGAGAAGAAGGGAAATTTCAGTCACTAGTTCATTAAAACCTCATGTCCTGGGTCTTCGTGAAGATGTAGGAGTGCTCTCCGTGCTTAGAGAGGCAGGCAACAGCTGTGTGCGCTGAGATACAGCCTGCTCAGAACACAAATGGGTGTGTAAAGTGGCATATTAACTCTTACAGGCAGTGGCTGAGGTGGGTTCCAGCCCCACAGAGGTCTGGTACTCTTCTTGTGGGGAAGTGTGAGATAAAGGTACTACAAGTGTGTCCCCTTGCAGACGCGGGAGCTGGTTTCTAATCAGTGCTTCAAGGCTGAAGGGTGGGAGGGGAGGGCGTCACTGGATTATGAAGACCAGTGAGAGAAGTGTTGCAAGTCTGCATGCGTGATTCTCACAGCCACCCAGCTGAGACGTTGCAATTTTGCAGCAAGACCTAAAGGCTCAACTCTTCATTTGCAGTTTCCACAATTTTGATTTGAGCAAAGTTGCCCTGCCTTCTTTTTCCAGAGCGCTGAGTAGTTTCTGCTGACTCTAACATTGTATTGATGTGTTGGCTTCCTTACTTTATCACCCACTTCCAAAGTATTGTTAAAATTGTTGCTAACGTTGACTACCAAGTACCGCCTTTTGTAAAGTTGTGCGGTGGCTTTGAATGGAGATTCGCACGAAAAATACTCTGTTCACATGAATACCCTGTGCTAGCTGTTGTCGCCCCCCCCCCACAGTAAATCAACGCGTGCCTTAGCTTTTGATTGTTTCAACAAACCCAGGTGAACAACTGCTGTTCTGACACTCCTTCGTAGCTCACAGGCTCTTCAAAGTAGTTGCTCATCACAGGTTCGCTGCACTGAGCTGTCACGGTATTGGTGCATCTCTGTCCCAGAGATCCCGGTTAGTACTGAGGTACCAGGCACACCTGCTTGATGACTCTATACGCTCAGCCCGTCACCATCTGCCGCTTTGTAGCAGCGATTCAAGTCACGCCAATGACTGCATGTTTGCTGGCATGTCTGAGTGCCTGGAGATTTACTTTAGGTTGACAAGTGTTTGCTGTGTTTCAGTGAAATCCCATGAAATGAGTGCTGAATATATGCTATATATATATATATATATATATATATACACACACACACACACACACACACAATATTGTGCATCTGTCTCATAATGCAAACTTCTGTTATTCTCTAACAAGAAAAATGTTAGGGAAATACAAGAAAAAGAATGATCCTTTTAATTATTATTTTAACTGAAGGACAGTCTGCCTTTGCTTTATGCAGTGACTTTTTTAAAAACATCTAATATGAACTTTTTTTTTTTGCAAAAATCTGAGAAATACTGCAAATTATAACAGAATCTAAAGGTTAACTAATTAGTTGTTTTTTTGTCTCTATTTTTTCCCCTCCCAGTTGTGCCTGCCTCAGTTTAATTTTTTGACTTGCTAACGTTTAATGGCAGTTTGTAAATCCAGTTTTCTGTTACTTTGAGGGAATATATGCTTCACGTTTAAAACAGTTATAGATCATACAGTGAAAAGCTGATGTGACTGAGGAATGTCAGCTTCTCATTAACCTTTCCTCTTTATCTTAATAATATTTGATTATGTGATGACCATCTTTCTGCCCATGAAATGTGCTCATTGAATGTGGCCTTCTAAGGCAAGTATCTTTGTTGTTCTTGGACGGTATCATTTTGACGGGCAGCACGTTAGCGTCGTTGTGTTGGCTAGCTGCCCAGAGTTTAGCCTCTTTAGCTGTCACCTGTGCTCAGTTGGATACACTCGTTTGTTCAGTAAGTGCCCTTGTTCTTTTCCGCTATGGTTGTCGTGTATGCACCTGACTGAGAAGGCGTTGCTGAGCCTAAGCTACCTGTATGTGTTCCTTACCACTCAAACAGTACTGAGCCCGCAATTTATTTAAAAAATGTTCCTCCTCCTCTTTAATTATTTGTCCTCAAGCCGGCAGATGTCTTTCCAATTACCTTCTTTCATCAAAAGGCATAAAGTCACGAGTTGTAAAAATAAATTCCGTTTGACAGTAAATTACAAAATACAATATACAGGTTTATTGTCTTATGTGACAGTCTTCTGCCATGTTGCTTGATGTTTCTAAGTTTGGAATTTTGTTTGTAAGTGTAAAAAATGAAATGGAAAGAAATAGACCAAGTATTTAATTGCTAGACAGATTATTTGATTTTGCTTTCACAAGTGATTTTCACAAGTAAAAAAAAATCACTAAACATCACACACAGCTTGAAATAAAAAATAACGTTAAAAATGTATTACTAATTTTCATTGTTGTGGTTTTATTTATATAATTGCATTTTTATTTTAATTAAGTGGAAATCTAGTATAAACATTGCTGTTATTTTGAATAACTTTTTAAAAATATATATACATTTTTTCCCCCTCTAGGAAAGTAAGAACAATGAAACTACTACGAAAAAACCTGGAAAAGTGACGAAATTCCAAGACGCCAAGAAAGCCATTAAGAGAAACTTCAAAGTCAACACCAAGATAACCTTTACTGAAGATGGAGAGGTTGGTTTGCTTAGAGTTTCTTGTGTGCAACTTAATAAATGTAATTGTAGAAGCGAGTTTAGCCGGACGCAATGCGACGTTAAATCACTGGATTGTGAATTTCAGAGAGCTGCGTTGTAGCCAGTTGATTGAAATGGAGCCGGACTCCCGCTGTGTTTAGACGTTACAGTAATCCTGTGCTGCTTCATGCTAATGAGAAGTCACGTTGCCCTCAGTGCAGTTTGAAGCACACTGGTGATCTAACAGCTTTATAATAATAAGTAGCTAAAGGTTGTTTTATTGACCTTTTGCATTCTGAAACTCTGCCATTCTGCTTCACTCCCCTAAATAACTTATTTTTAGTTTGAATGCATTAAATTACATTTTAAACAGTAATCTGGCAGTAATAAAAGGAGTACTGCTGTCATGTGACACGTAACCATGGTATCTAACATGTATGCACTTGAGTTTCTTAAGCAGGTTCCAACTCTTCAGCCCAGTATCTGTCAGGTAAAATATGACGCAGGGTACTTTTGTTTTTTTTTTTTTTGTCGTTAGGTCCTTACATCAGTCTGTTGTATTTAGGCTCTTTATGCTGAATTCCTGTGGCTTAATGCAACCAGCGATGGTAATGCATCTACATCAATACTAGTTGGGTGCACAAAGCCTTTCAGCTCTTAGCTGGCTCTATGACAGCATTGTATCATATTACCAAGGCATTTCACTCTTCCATTAATTCAGCTTTCCTGTGGTGTTTTCTTGTGAAATTGACTTTTCTGAGATGGCGACCGTTAATTTGATTGACTCTACGTGGACAACTGTTCACATACTGCCCATAATTACCCGTTGCCAATTGAGTTTCAGTAGAACTGTGTTCGTGGTCAACAGGTCTAAATACTTTGGCCACTCTTCCTTCAAGGTCACTAAGTTCTGCACGAATTTGAATTGGAGCTGAGAATGCACAGGAGAGCTCTACAAATAGACCTCAGCATTTTTTCAGGAGCTGTTTTAAGTACCTGGGGCTTGTGAATAGCAGCCGACTCTGTGACAGCAATGACGTCATTGTAAGTGCGCCCCCCAGCAGCCTGGTGACCGTCCTCGCGCCCCCAGTGGCCCGGTCTTGTGACCGTCCTCGTCCCTCAGACAGATGGCAGCTGCGCCAGTGCAGCCGGGGTGAGCGTGAGGTAACACGGCATGGGTGTGATGCCGTCCCTCCAGATGGTGCAGCAGTGGCCTCCGGTTCAGAGGACGGCGGTGCCAGCCGGTCCAGAGGACGAGGCGACGTCCGGGATCAACGTGGAGGAGGCCCGAGAACGTCTGCGCAAGGAGGACGAGGCGTTTGACAAGCGGGAGTACAGCCGGAAAGTGAAGGAGAAACACCGGGTACGAGCAGCCGGCCTCCTGCGAAAGCCACTGTCAGGAGGCGCATGACCTTTGTTATGAGTCTCTGTCCAGTTTATATAATACATTTTGCCAAAGAGCTGTTGCACTTTTCAGCACAGGGCTTAGCTTACAGTCCAGAGCATCACACAGCTTGTGTAAGATGGTGCAGGACTCTCTGGTAACTCCGTATCATGAACATTTCTGACCCACACTTCACCTGATCATGAATCTCATTAACATTGACATAATCCCCTCCCCCCCACTCAAAAGCTAGAGGGCATCGCTGGGCACAGCAGATCAGTTTCTCAGGCATAGTGCTAGGCTGTTAAAATCAGGTTGAAACCAGTACCAGCTGCCTAGGGACGCTTCCCTCCCGAGGGCCTGAGCAAAGAATGTTTCATGAGCATCCCAGGAATTTAAGCACTTTAACCACTCATGGTTTTTACATTTCTCTCTAATTTCTTTTAAACACTTTTTTTATATCAAATCTTTAAGTGTGCCAGCTGCAGTGTTAGGAGACTATTTTAGGAGTTGAATTAGAAGCAATTGAGCCAATATAACGGCATATATGCCACAGATTGTTAATGTGACGCGCAGGTGCTGTAGATAAACCCCGGAGCTGGATTCCTGCTGTCATCACCCGGGCCCGGTTTATTACCGCCGAGTGACTGAAGATGAGCTTCAGACAGATGAAGGCCTGAACGAAGCACATGCTGCAGGGGTCCGCGCCCTGATTCAGCTGCGCAGTAAATTGAGTTTCAGCGTTGAGGATTTTGAGAGGTGGGGGGGCGTGCAGAAGAGATTTTATTGTTCGTGTGACTGTGAATCTCGTCCTGCATAGCCAGTAATGGCACTGAAGCTGTGTTCAGGCACATTTGGTGGATATAAACTTTCCTCCAGCTGTCTTGCAGTTCTTAGATCCTACTGAAACCTTGTCTCCCCAATGTAATTGTGTGGTTAATTGTGCCCCCACACTCACCCCCCTCTTTTTTTTTTGTTGGGTTTCAGCATGCTTAAGACACCCAAAGCTTCAAGGGTGTAATCATCTGAGGGCTGTTCAAGATTGCAGCTCCCCACAGTTGTGTGAGATGAGTGTGGAGTGTGGGTTTGATTCTGATCTCGTGTTGAGAACCGTCCATAAGCCTTCATCTCCATGTCTCTCAGAGCCTGGAGTCAAAGTAAAACCCAGCCCTGACTCATTTAAAAACAAAGACACGTACTTCACAGAGTTTAGCGTGTTATGTACGATGCCTGATGGGAAGGTGGTGACTGTCTGCCCCCCCTCACATGAGTGCTCATACCTAAAATAGATTTCTGTCAAGCAGCGGTTTTACAATACCAATCAGCTAACCCTATCAGGCTTTCCATTTCTCCATTTATATAAATGTATATATATACATTAACATTTTTTGTGTCTTTTATAAACAACTAGCTAGCCCCCACTTCAGGTCTTTGTGTGCTTTCCACATGTCTGTGCTGGAGTTTCTTACCTAGTACTTATAGATTATTTTTAAAGCCACTTACTGAGAAAATAGGTTTAGTGTTGTTCCCATTACAGATGCAGAGTGAGCCTTAGGCGAATGTATTTCAGGCAAGGTCATTTTGTGGCACTTCCTCCATGGTCACCAGCAAATCAGAGTAATGATAGACTTGTGCAAATGTCAGTGTGTTCAAGGCACTCTGTCTCACACTCAGGTTTATCATCTCGCCTTAAATAGCAGCGCGACTCAGGTTCTGCAATGGTGCTAAGGAGCAGAAGTCTGCAGATGGAGACATGTTTCGTATCCATGGCGTCCGGCCGTGCGCCGCGTTAACCCCAGCCTGACAGTATATTATTAAAGTCCCTTTTGTTTTGCGCGCAAAGACAGCACGGAAAGTCTTTTTTCTCGTTTTGCTACCTTTTTTCCTTCGCCTGTTTTTACCCAACTTAATTAGGCTTAGGGTGTTTTGTTTGAATATCCGCTTATTTACGCGGCACGTCGAGAGCCTTTTGCTTGGGGTTGCTTTTAATTGAAGATGATTGTTGACTGAGGTGGGCCGCTGTCTTCGGAATCCATTTTAATTGTGTTGAACGAGGCTGCCCACACCCAGAGATGTGAGCACTGAAATCAATTAAAAGCTCGTGTTGGCACATAAATCACTTGTGCTCTGCAGGACTGTTGGGGATGACACACATCTATTGTGCTTCTGTGTGCTCACCAATGTGGGCACAGTCATCCTCCACACTAGGGCACCTTTGATGATGATGATAAGGGTGATGATTATTCCAGAATCATCATTTCTTTTTTTTTTTTTTTTTTTTATGAGACAGACCCACCTTAACCAGTCAGTATTATTAAAGAATAAGTCCCCTATACTGTTCTCATCAGCACTGAAGGAGAAAATGTCATATTGTGTTTATTTACCACAGCTTATGGGGCATTTTTTCTATTAATGTACTTCTGTAGAGTATATATTTTGTAAGAGCAGTGATTTTTTTTGCAGTACCTATATGTGCATGTGGGTAGGGGGATTAACAGGCTCCGCTTTTCCGGTGAAATACATTTCAAATTACTTTTTATTGTTTTATTGATGAGGTTTTTTTTTTTGGTTGAAGGTAAGATTACTCAAGTACGGCAATTTTAAATTTTTTAAATCACAAAATTTTTAAAGATTCTCGAGAGGTCACTAAAAATGTAATAAAATAATAAAAATTACCAGAACAGACCGCATGATTTGCCCACTTTTGACACATTATACACAGCCTAGTCGCATTGCTTGCCTTTTGAATGCTGAGTTCTGTTTGATCACGGCTTCTGCACGTTATATATAGACTACTGAATTCCCAAGGATATGCTTAACAGCATATAGTGACAATTTTTTAAACTCTGTTAATTTCATGTAAAATGTTCTTTGTGACAGATGTCCAATTTAAAAGGTCATCATCCATACCAGTTGTTAAACATTTAGTTGTTTTGTGTTCATAAAGATAAGTAGTCCACTAATGTATGTGTGGAACAGACCGATAGTGGTGAATCTGTTGTTTAACAATGTTTAGTTTAGTATTTAGTATAAAAAGCAGCAGTCTGGGGGAGGCCTGAGCCAGCCGTATGGGCTCAGCTCACTTAACATGCAGTACGATTTGGGCCATTGTTTCAGCACCATTAGTTAAAGTCTGCTGCAATATCCTGGAATAGTTAGTGAGAGATCATGTTTCCTCTCTGATATTTCAGATGTTATGGGATGCCTTCTTGGCAAATAGTTGGATGTTCTGAGGTGAAAATATCAATCTGAAGTGGTACGTAGTACAAGTTCAAATGGTGAAAAACACCTTGCACAAAAACATCCCTCTCCACGACTTTATTCGGTGTTGGGAACCGTTAATGAACAGAAGGGAGGCTTAAGCTGTTTTATTTAAAGCTGTTCTGAGCTCAGTGCTGTGTGTGAACGTACTGAAATGGACCTGGATCTTTGGAACCAAAGCAACCTTGTCCCAAAGTCAAGGAGAGCGAGCTACCAACTCCCCTGCTTTGACAATCCAGTCACACTGGTGCTATGGCGACTGCGCCTTTGTGACAGATGTCCAGGAAAGACTCCGTGCTGCGATAGTCTGGTATTAGTCAGCATTTTGCAGCCTCTGCTGAAGTGCAGAGACTCTTATTACATAGTGAAGCCTGTTTATTATGCTGTTACTCTTTGCAAGTGGACTTGGCCCTATTAGTGTTATTACTGTTCATCTATGCTCTCTCCTTCTCATTTACATTTTTTTTCCATCTTTTCTGCAGTGGATAACAGCAAGGTCAAGTTTGATTTAGTTTTGGCTCCCATGAACCCCTTCTCCTCCCACCAGATTATGTTTTATGTGCTGTTTGTTGTGTGTTCTCCAAGACGTTCCCTCTTTCCATTAGTTTTCTCTTTCTTGTGTCCAACTCTGCTCTCATTTCTCGGGCCCTGTGCCGACCTTCCACAGACCCGCCGCCTCCTTTCCCTAGTGGCTAACACAACGATTAAATCTAGGTGGTATCGAACTGCTCGGTGAGCCGGCGACAAAAGTGTAACGGCTTGCAGGGGACGGGCACTGTAAATGCGCCGCATTCTGTCAGGTCTTGCAAAGGGTATCAGATTGTTCCTGTCAAAAGCACTAATTCAGATTTATTTTCTTTCCTCCTTTTCTTTCCCTGCATATTGAACAGGAGAAAAGGCTGAAGCAAAAAGCTGCCAGACGGGAAGCCAGCGGAAAGAAAAAAGAGGTCGGTGAGACTGTTACTCCTCCTCCTTTCGAACAGCTGAATTAGCTTCCAGAACGTTCCGTGCTTTAGAAGCAAACCCTCAATTTGTAGGGGAGTTAATGGAATGTTGGACTACTCACAGCGGAACATTCTGGAAGCAGGAAGAGTTCCATGCAGAACCTTTGTCTCATTATGCGAGATACAAAGGTGTTGCAGGTGTGATGTAGCTGTGCGTTTTGCTGGTGGTGTGGATGATGTCGCCGAGGGCTTGTCTGTATCCATTATTTGCATTCTGTACCTCCCTTCACACCCATCTTGAATACATTTGCATTGCTCATTCTCTGACTGGCTGTTTCATGTCAATACAATTGGAAAAGTCAACACAGCATCTTATATCACCTCTATAATGTAATGAAACGCTTCAATCTGGTGTAGCGTTTTCATCTTTGTAGTGGCTTTTGTTGTAACGTTGTTTTATTTGATCTGCATTTGATCTGATTTCAAGGTTGATGTTGAAATTCTATAAAGAGCAGAACTGTTACAAAAATCATGAAAGAGCCAGTTTGTAGTCCGTCCTGTGAAGCACGCCGCTGTTTCTGCAAGCTGAAGAATCCTCTACTGTGACTGCCTTAATTCAGCGACATCAGCGAACAAATGTGAAACAGCTGTTAAATGTGACAGTTTGACATGCGGTGGAGATGTGCACTATTCAAGCGCTGGGGAGGGAAGGGGGTCTACTGTAAATGGGTGCAACTGCTTGCCTTAGGGTAGGGCAGGGCAGGGCCACATCCTCAACACACTATGCCTAATAGACAGAGCATATTAGTGTTCTTAATGTATGCAAATGTCCAAATGGAGACCTGCTTGTACTTACCAGGAGGTCTTCACGAAAAGATCTGTTTTAAAGCGAGGGAGCGGATTTAAGACCAAATCAGGGAGATTGAGACTGAGACAAAGTCATCATCAGAGCTCTGAACAAGTGTTGATTATGTAGGGTGGATACCTGCTGAAAAGGAAGTGGCTGTTAAATGCACAGGTTAATGCTGTTCACCCCCTTCTTCTCCCCCACTCAAAACAAGTAGTATTTGCACTTGCTTGTTAGATTAGGTTGTACAGGAAATAATTGCAGTTATGGTGGGTGGGATTATCTGTGCCACTTAGTGGACTTCATGCTGTAATAAGGCCTAAAGCTCCGTGCATGTAAGAGATGCAGGCAGGCTTGTAAATGTAGCAGACAGGCTGTTATTAATTAGCTGTTAGCTGGAGCTAAAGGGTCTGGAACAAGAAGAATAATTGGATAGAGGTTTATTACTGTGGGGATTCGTTTAATGTTGACGCTTCGGGTTCTCAGCTTTGAACCACAGAATCTTGTTTCCTGTGTGCAGAATCTTTGAAACCATGAATCCAATCTCAAGTAAAAAACACCAATTATAGCTAAAATGTTTCTCTTAATGACCTCAACAGTCAAATTAAAATAGCTTACCCTCTCTTAAGGTCTTTTAAAGTTGGATACTTGTAGCCTTTTTTGAGGGGGTAGATAATGCTTTGACGTTATTAAAGCTATACATTGCAGTATACCAATATTTGACAAGTAGTATTTGTTACAAGCAGAAAAAGACCTTATTCTGTCCGCTGTATTTGCTTACTAACCTGAAGCACACTTTAGTACTGTGCATCAGTTTAAGACTTACTTTCCCCTTGATTGCTTTTACTGTGTTATTTTTCCGTGTTCACTACAGCCCTGAGCACTGTGTGTGGAAGTTGCATGTTCTTTTTTTAGCACAAGAGCAGGTTAAGTCCTACTTCCTCTTACTAGGCATGGTTCGCTTGAGTTGGAGACACTGAATTGGTTCAAGCGTGTTTGTGCGCTTATGCACCTGTATATGGTATATGAGAGACAGAGAGACCTACAGCATGTTGGGTTGGCACTGTGGCTGCCTGACACCAGACCTCTCCTATGTATGAGAGACAGAGAGACCTACAGCATGTTGGGTTGGCACTGTGGCTGCCTGACACCAGACCTCTCCTATGTATGAG
>JABJVR010014380.1:0-53068 GCA_025773905.1 Chitala chitala | reverse complement strand
AGACAGAGAGACCTACAGCATGTTGGGTTAGCCCAACTGCCCCCCCATCTTAGCAGCACCAGGTACCTCTAAGTTCTCGCCAGGTCACTTTAAAGTATGTGTCTTGGAAGGTGTTCTTGCGCTTCGCTGACGTGTTGGGCTCTGCGGCGTTTAATGGGGTACAGAGTAGGTGGGGTCTCGCTACCTTGTTACTTGTAATCCACAGTGCATTTTCTCGACTGTCAGCCAGACAAGGCAGGTGGAGGGTTTCGGTCCTCAGTATCCACATCAGGTTCCTTACTTGTATCTTCACACCCGAGAGATGTGTATTGAGGATTATTACCCTGCAGTAGCAGGGCAGCTGCTGAATATTTCAGTATTAATATCAGAAGTGTTGCAATGTTAGTATGATGTCAGCCCTTCTTCCTATACCTCCTTCCACCTTTCTTTGTCCTTTCTTCCCTTCAATCTTTTATTTTTTCCCATCATATTTTCCTGCATGAGAAAGAACTGCATTCCAAAAAAATGTCTGAAATGTTAAACGAGCGTTTGACCTGTTAATCATCAACAGCCAATTACAGTATAGCTGTTTGAATATGAACTTAAAGCTGTGTCCTTACCAGTGTAATTTTTCCACTGTGTTTTATCAAGCAGTATTTTCAGCAAGGCCAACTAAGAACATGTGGAAGATTTTTTATAGTAAGTGACCAGACAAATGCACTCATTTGTAGTTCCACTAACACTTTCCTTGTATGAAGATGGATGTTGTGAATGATTTATAGTCTGCAGCAATGTCCTCTTTGCTGTTCCTGTGGATCTCAGACCCACTAAGAGTGACCTCAAAGAACGTTACACCGTCCTTTCAAAGCCCGCTGATAATGACACATATTTTCATAAGGCGTTTACCATGTCCTTCACACCACCAGCTCTATATACTTCACATTTGAAAAAATAATTTCATTCAGATATTACAGCAGCCTTTATGATTTAAAAAATATATGCAGTTAACCAATTTTCATCTGTTATGTTTGCTCTATGAGTCAATGTGACTCAAGTTTTTAACTGAGAAAACTTATAGCACATAGTGCTACTTTTGGTGTAAGGTCAACTCATAGTTTAAATATGAAGCTTGTCATTGAGATTTTATTTGTTTTCTTTTTAGTTTTTGAAACCAAACATTGCAGCAGCTTCATTTTGGTGGGGTGTGCCGCTGTCCCTAAGGTCAGGTGTCAGGCTGTTGCAAAGAGCAGTCAGACCTGTACATTAACTGCATTTCATATCATTCTGACCTTGCCGAGCAGTAAATTCTTTAAATTGGCAAGAATTCTCCAGAATCCTAGTCTGTTCTATGCAAATGTTTGCTTGGTTGCCATGGGAACATCAAATCAGAATTTCAAGAAATGAGTAATACCCAGTTTCCTAAACCTGTCTCATTATATCTGCCATTATGACCAATGAGACGACAACAGAAACAGAGGCACATGTGTGTGCGAGCGTGTGCGTGTGTTTGGTTTGCCTCTCATGGTTCCACAAAGCCAGTTCTCGGTTACAGAATTCTTCATATACGCTGTGCCTTGAAGTGCGATGAAAACAAATTGGAGAGGTATGAGAGGGAGGGAGAATTAATTCTCAGCCGAGAGCCGAGACCACCGCACTGATCCGCCGCTCTGATGTTCGCCGGCTCCTTTCGAATGAAGAGCTCCCCAGAACACCTATTTCCAGCGCTTCACAAATCTTTATAAATACAAAGTGGAGGGTGGAGGAGGACAGAGAAGAAGAGAAGCTATTCAGACACAAAGAATTTGCTTTCAAAGGACGTGATTCACAGATGCTGCAGCTAGTGTGCATTTCAAAGCGTGCTCGTTTTTGTTTTCCTTGAGCACTGCTCCGTTTATTGGAAAGCTCCCCTTTGTCATTTATGACAATTACACGTCATTTATTTGCAAGCCCATCAGTTTTCCAGGTTAGCTCAGATGTCGCCCATGTTGACGGCTTTCGTGTGCTCCCATGTGGTAAACTTTGTGCACGGCTTTGTTTATTGATAGATAATCCCTGCTGTAAGCAGACCCACCCCTTGCTTGTCAGCTCAGATTCTGGGAAAAGTGCAGAATTGGTTGAATAACCCCACCCTCCAGGGGGAGGGGGGCATTTGTTTTAGAATTGACGTTGTACTGATTTTATTGCTGTTATAATTTTCTGCTAGTTCTGTGAATGCTGGCATCTGCTGAATAATTACCCTTTGAGTATGGCCATGGTTTTGGCTTGTTTCAGAATTACACTTGCAGTCTGTGGGATATAAGCTGTGTACTGAGAGAGACGGACTGCTGGAAAGCTGCCACAGCACTCGTGTACTCCAGAAACCTCTACATATTTATAATGTGGCAGCTGTCATTTAGCCGTGGTTTTTTTTTTTTTTTTTCCCCTCCCTCCATTGCCTTACTAGGGGGACAGAGCCCATTGGAGGGCTGAACAGACGTAACAAGCTGTGGCATGTGTCTGTTTTATCGTCCTCCTCTCATCAAAGCCAGTACTGCTACAGCTCTGTTTGTAGTTCCATCCTGCCGTTTATCTAGGCCGCTTGTGCGCATCACATTTTTGTTAAAAGTCCCCGTGACGTTCCTGGTGTTGCGTTGTAAACGTCCCTCATGCATGCCCCTTCCATCTTACAAGTCAGTTGTGTGGCGCCGTCCCTCTGAGCGGGGGGCGTTTGGCACACTGACATTGCTGGGGAGTGGGGCTTGCCTTCAGCCCCTGCCTATCGTCCCTGTGCATGCCCCCCCCCAGCGTTGGAAGCCCCTGCTGCACTGTGCGCTGCACTTCCCACAGCTTTCCCTGCTTTGTTCTCAACAGTGACTTCATCCTTAAGATCTTCCAATGGCAGATATAATGAAACTTGTATGTCTTCTCATGTTTATGTTGTAAAGTGTATGCAAAACACTTGATGGAAGTTTCACTTATTTATATAAATACATGTATTGCCCAGTCTTCTACGTTCCTTAGAACTGTCAACATATGTAGATTAAAACTTTCTGTCATAGCAGGAGAGCAGAGACCATCGGTCTGTCTGTACAGTAGCAGACAGGTCGTGTTGCTCAGTTCTGGGTATCCTGTGATGTCTGGGTGGGGGGTTGGGAGAGGGGTTGTATTCGCTCAAGACAACAAACGTGTGTAACTACTCACGTCTGAGTTCCCATTGTTATTGTTGTGCACGCAGAGGCACATTTCAGCTGTATCACATGGTCATCCATGTTATGAGACACTCCTGATTTCAATAGCAGTACTGTTATGGCATTTACTGGAAGCGTTCCGTATAAATGCATAATCCTTCACCCTTTATGTTGGCAGTAACAGACAGGTGCCGGTTGCCTACCTCACAGTAAGTTACTGTGAACTTGAGAATTTTTTTAACTCTGAGGAGTATTAAGGGAGAGACCGTTTCCACCTAATGACTGTACTCTTGAATGAAGCCATGCTTGTTAAACAGAACTGTTACGTGCTTGACAAATCAAACTGTCTTCTTAGTGAAAGGGAAATTTTTTGTAAATTGTAACTCAGATTTGAAAGTTTGTAACATTGTCATCAACTGTTCCGAGATGGGATGTTCAGTCATTTTTACATGTGAAATGAGGGAATTGTCCACGAATTCTTGAAGATGTAGAAAGCACTGGTCACTCTCTGCAGTACTGTCGAGGGGAGGTGGAAGTCCAGATCAATTCCCATGTGAACATCTGGGATGTTTCTGAAGAAAGTGGGTAACAGCACCTTCTCTTGAGAGAGCTGCTCATCCTGTCTTGGTTAAAGACATATTTCTCAATGGTTTGACATAAAAAGCAATTAAAGATGACACATGTTCAAGATACGAATTTGAAAAGCGTCCAAGCCTGAACCGTGCCGAGAGCACGTAACATGCTGTGCACATGAGTTCGGATCCTCTAACACGCAGCGTCATGCTGGGTGTCACCCAGTAATGCTAATGCACTAAACCACAAACGCAGTATTAGAATGTGTTTGCACAACATAACAAGCGATGTGCGGTCTTGATGCACTGTTTGATTTGTTCATCTGTTGCTTTTAGCACGTTTTAGGGTTCGTCCTTTTGGGTGACTGCAGACTGTTGAATTGTCTAGGTATGTTTTGTAAATGTAAAATGATACAATGATTTATGGTCAAACTCCAGCTGCTGCATAGTCCTGCAGGGCTTGGATAACCATCTACAGTCTGTTGACTCTCAACTGCTGATTCACCATGTTTTTAACAGGAGAGATCGAGTTTATTTATATAATATCACAGTGCAGTAAATTAATATACACAGTATTTTATTTCACAGTTGTAATCAGTCTGTACGGTAAATTTGTATGCTTGATCTATAATGCCTGGTTTAACAAAATGTTAAGTTGAGTGTATGTGCGTGTGTGTGTGCGCGCGTGCGTGTCCCTGCGTGTGGAGGGGATAGTTTGCCAATCATGTGATTATGCTGTTGTGAAGATGAGCTAATGAACTGAACCTCACAAGTGATTTTAAAAAACATCCCCTCCCGTGCATGCAGACCCCCCCCCCCCCTTTATTTTTGTGACATCAGTTTATGTGCCATAGCAGAGCGTGCACATTCTGGTGTCGGACACTATGGTCACACTCATCCGCCTCGTCACTCCTGCAGGTTCCGTCCTCACATATTCCCTAGCATGCTTGTGCTTGCGTCTCCTTTGGCGAGAAAATTCAGGACCCGTTTTCCTTAAAATTGATTACTCTGACCTTGAGCAGATCTTTAGAGAATGGCTTTGGTGAAAACTCTTTTTAGAATTATCAGTTTAATTTTCCCTGGATCGGTTTCCTTGTAAATTTGTGTATCGACAGTGCTCAGTTTTCCACGTGAGATCTCTTTACCTAAGATGGGAGGAAAGTATAAATCCAGTTGTGGAATAATGTATTTATATCCCTTCCATTTTTGCCTGCTCTTTCCCAGCAGGAGGTGTAGTCAGTGTCCCTGTCCCTGTCTTGTTTCACCCAGGGAGCCACACTGCGCACTGCTGTTGTCTTGGTTAATTGCTTGCTGTAAATAGACACCTGAGCACATTATCTCTGTTGTCAAAGCGTCCTCATGGGCTGCTGATGTTACTTGTGCTGGCCTTACATGTGACAGTCTGCCAAGTTGGAGGGTGTACGTGACGCAGTAAGAAAGTGCCGAGAGCGAAGCCTGCTTCGAGGGCCGTTGGGCATGGCCATCGGGAGCCTGGTAGAGCGTTATCGCCATATGAAGCACACGTGCAGGTGTCATTCCCGTATCGTTCCACCGTGGTGCTTGCTGAGGCGAAGTCCTCGTCTTCCTCGCATCTTTTCAGCTGCCCTTGGGGTTGGGTGTCGGTACGACACATGGGTCTGAAGGAAGCCCAAGGCAGTTTGTGCTGTTTGTCCAATCCTGTCTTTGCCTTTGGGGGCTCGTGCACCAGCTCTTCTGTGTAACGCTGTCTGGGCACTTAGGTAGCTGACCTCTACCTGTTTACAGTCATACAGAATGAACCGGCTTTTGTTATTGTGCTATATATTGGTATATATTGTTAATATATATGTTATTGATATTTAACATTTTATAGCCTGCTCTGGATTACTTCAGCAGTGAAACTGTAGTCTTCCTTTAAGATTTAAACCGTTGATGCCACTGACTGAACAAAATTGAATGAAATAAATGCGTTTTGTGTTTAAGGAGAGTAATTAATCCCAACCCTCACCAGGGGGATCAGATTGAAGGTTAACCAGACTGCGTAACACGTCGTTACTGTGTTCATGAAAGGGAGCTGGAAATTTACGTTCTGATAGCATAGTGTAAGTGTAAAGACGTTAGGGCATTACAGAGTTAATGCACACATCTGCATGTCTTGTACATTTATGTCAAAATTATCATGTCACCTGTAGTCGTAGTTTTGGTCAGATTGTTTCCATTAGTGCTGTGTTGCTGAGGAATAGTTTTCAGTGTAATGTCTGAAGCATGTCATTCTTTCTGTCTTCTGGCTGGAGTGGCGAACACTGACTTGCATGAAAAGCACTATCTGTAGTTTTGTGTTTTTGTTAGCTTGCTTGCAACGGTTGTTCTTTAAATAAATGTCTTTTTTTCAGTTATGACAGGTAGTGTCAGAAAAAGACAGGCAACAGAAGAAGTCTCTACAACATGTAGAGGCTTGTATTTGTGCAATTTGCAAATACCAAACAGATGGTTGTTTTTTAAAATTTGTCTATGTGCTGAAAAGGTGACTGGCCATCAATGATGACCCCGGTTACTTTAACTGGCTTTTTTTTTTTTTTTTTTTGTACAGTTTTACTGTGAATTTCTGCTAGTAGGTTAGTGAGTTCTGGTTACTTTAATTGACATGACGTTTTACAGTGAATTTTGAAGGACAGATTAACGATGAACGGACCGCACTTGAGCAGAGCTCTGAGTGGGAATGTTAGCACTGGTGTCATGGTTCGGGCATCCAAGGTAACATTTCTCACTGAAACACACCTTTTTATCCAGGTTTATCCACACAGCCTTCTTGTAAAATGTAATTGAGAATAAAAGTGGACACACTGGAGACACGAGAAGCAGTGATGTGAGCTGGGTTGTGTGTTGGGCTGCGTCATGTGTGAGAGCGTGCTTTCTATTGGCTGTGAAGGTGGCCCACACTTCTTCTGAAGTGTTTCTGTTAGGGATCCCACTGTGCTCAGCAAATTTTTACAGGTTTCTTCTAAAACAATTGTTTGCAAAGCATGAGTCTTGACAAAATGGCAGTATTGATGCCAGGGACTTGGGAAAAGAAGACATGCAGCCTAGTGGTTGCAGCATATGTAAATTCATCCCGTTTCCATAACGATCTTCTTGGACACACCTCCCCCTACCTATCCTGGCTTCCTGTAATACATTTCTGCCTCGTATTCCACACTTTGCTGTACACGCCATCAGCATATTTTTCATTTACCTTTAACGTTTGGTTCTTTTGTGCGTTTTTCCCCCTTGCCTACCAGATGTGATTTTATCGAGGGCTACTTGCATGACCTTACTTTTTATATGTGACCCACATTCCTGGTAGAGAATCTGATAAGCTTCCAGTGCTTTGTGCAAGGACACTTCCCCATTGCACCTTCCAAATTCGACCACACGGCCCTCCTGGGACAAGTTCCCATTCCAGTACTCTGTGGATAGATCCCAAGTATTGTGCTGCTTGCATAGAAGGGAACTGACATCCAATTGGAACAATGTCAGTCTTAATTTGTGTTCTAGAAACCCTTCCGTTAATGACACTGATCTAAGAGACAAACTAAAAATAACTTCTGGAGCAGTTTATTGCAGTCTATTGCGGTATCTCTTGTGGGAGGCTGAACAGTATTTAGTTTGTTTTTTAAAGCCAAGTCTGTTATTCTGTATAACCCTATGGTGACATTTTCACTCCATGTTATTAATATATGTTCAGTAACTGTCATAACATAAGAATTTGGCAAAACATTTTTTAAGTTTATGTCCTTGGAACTCTGTGTAGCTCAGTTCTGTTTCTAAAAAAGAAAAGTAACAGTTATAGTTATTATGGTATCGGCAGTGTTTAAGAAGAAAGTTCAGGAGGCGAAACCTCTGTTAGGATCTGAGTTATTGGTCGTGTGTTCAGTGCAGCTAAGCCAGAGGAAGAGCGTGAGTCGTGTCGTGACTCCTTTGTAAGGGCTGACCGAATATATGCTGCACATATAATGAAACGCGCCATATGCTGGCTTCTTGTTCCACGTGTCCTCTACATGACATGGTGTGGGAGGCTGGCTTTTATTAGCCTCAGAGTCACACCGAGTTATTCTGACGTATTCGTGTATATAACAATATATATATTATGAAACCTGCGACATTAACACTGATTGATTTATTAAATCTGTTTTGTTAATAGGGGAGCTGAGCATTTATTTTAATTAGGAAAAACTTTGATGTCAAAAATACCTTTAGAGTGCATTCATGTTTGTGCGCCCGCCCGCACCCGCGTGTGTGTGTGTGTGTGTGAGTGTGAGAACTCCTAGACATGCACTAGATCAAGGTTTGCTTGTGACATATTCAAGCTTTTTTGTGTATAGAAGAAGGGGGGGGGGGTACCGCGTTCTGAGCTCAAAATGGCTGCTCAGCTGTGATAATGACTCTTCTGTAGTGCCTGCTGGAAGACCTCTAATTTGCTGTCGTCTTCACTTTAATCAGAGTTCATGGATCGAGTCTCCTCTCTCTGAAAAGTTCCTAAGGGGGCAGGTTTTGTCCGAACTCAGCGATCAGAGCTATGTGACAGGGTGTCACACATCCTTATTTTTTAGGAGGGCAAGCTTTCCATTCAGAGAGTGTAGACACCGGCTATCTGAACGTGACTGAGAGGAAGTTTTACATATTGCTGACTTTGAACCTTATGACAAAATGAAGGACACTAATGCAGACCTTAAATATTGGTGAATGTTTATGTCATAGCTTAGTGTTGCAGTGATAAACTTGATTAGAAGACTTTTCAGTAATTTCTCATACATTTTTTGTGTCTTTATAATGCTCATTTCAGTAGGTAGTGTTGTACAAAAGCCTCTCTATCTGACCTGTAAAGGGTGAGCAGGACGCGGCTTCTGGGTGAAACTGCACACCCAGAGCACTCCAGTGTGAGAATTCTAGTTCATTTCGTCATCTTCGAAAAAGCCAAAGCGCTTAAAACTGAGCTTTGAGGAAGATCTACCCCATGATTTCCCCAGTTCCATTTTATACTTGTCTGCTAGGTTTAAACACCTCAAGGTTTTTCTTTGTCTTGTAATAAAAGTTTTGAAAAATTCCCCCTTTGAGTGTTAAAACTTGTCACAATTCAGACACATCGTTACAGACCGACATTTTCTGAAGTATTTACTTCTTGACATTTTGTTAGAATCTAGGAAGGTCATAGAATATTTTTTAGTTGCTAACAGAGGATTAACAACATTGAGCGAGATTCTAATTAGAGAAATAACACAGGTGATAAACCATAATTTTGCAGCGGGTCTAGTTTTAAATTACTTGCACTGTTTTTATTCGGTCGTATATTGGTAAATACTGCACTGTCTCCCAGGCACAGAGGTCGTTAAGAGAAACGCTTAAAAAACTAAACCAATCAGAAATTTTTAAACACAAAACACCCTGTGTACAAACAATTTTTATGTACAATAGAGAACAGAAAGTATTATTGTTGGTGGTGTTGTAATTAACCTGTGTGTTGTTGCTGAGGCGACCTTAGGTAAACTTATTTTGTTCTTGTTTTGTTGGGAGAGTGATGGTCCATATAGTTAATATCTATGGAAATCAAGTGTTTTCTTTTGTTAGGCTGAGGTGTTGCTGAGGTGTTGACAGGTCATACATAGAGGCTTATTATGGTCTGTGCGCA
Source organism: Chitala chitala (assembly GCA_025773905.1). Taxonomy (NCBI): domain Eukaryota; kingdom Metazoa; phylum Chordata; class Actinopteri; order Osteoglossiformes; family Notopteridae; genus Chitala; species Chitala chitala. Next base: position 43,706 of record JABJVR010014380.1, on the reverse strand, counting down.
AGTATAGAGCTGACCTAAGGACCAGGGAAGGTAATAGGAAGGCTGAGCAAAGTCATCCTCGCCATCTTCCAGATTTATGGCCTTATTTTTCTGGGGTTGAACATGAGTGAAAGTTTAGCTCCCGGTCCTAGGAGGAGATTTCAGCTTGAACGAGTGAACTTGTAAAACCTCATTCTCTCAACACGGTGGCAGATTTTGCAGGTTCGACAGACTTGTCCCAAAATCTGAATCACAGTCAACCAGAATGCACGCATGACACTGTGCTGGAGCTCTCACACACACACACACACACACACACACACACACACACACACACACACGCACACAAGAATGTAACAGCTGCCTTTGAATGCTGCTAGTCCTTCACGTTCTGTAGGACACACATCTGCAGTTTTATTTTGAATGTGACACTGGGCTGTTAGGACACTGAGGGACTCACTGATGGTATGGACCTGGGCCAGCACCACAGTCCTGACACTTAGACACGTTCCTGCAAAAGACTTTGCATCTTCAAAATGTGTCTGTCAGTGGCGTGCAGGGGACAGAGCCCTTACATACGGCTGTGTTTTGTTTGCCTGTGCCACATGTCCAGTAGGATTAATATTTGTGATACATTTCTGGGTGCACGAAAGGTTCAAATGTGCACATCTAAGTTTGAAAATATACGGATCTACCAGTAGTCTTCAGAATTACACAAGCACGTTGTGTTTAAGCATGGAAAACGTATTGTTCCTATCATGTTTGGGTGAAAAATAGTTCAGAATTGATTACTTTTTAGGTTGCCTAGCAAAATGCTACATTTGAGTGATGCTGACATTTTGCCGCTGTTTTTTTCCACTCTCCCTCTTTCAGTGAGGTTAGGGCTTTGTGTATGAATGACTAATTCTTACATAAAGAAAACAAAAGAGAGAAATGCATAACACTGGGGAATCATTTTATATTTTTAAATTCATTTTTCATATCACCCAAACATGTCAAATGTTAACAATGGTGGGCTGTAAAGAATTTTCTGGAAAATAATGGAGAAAGGTTCTCATGGTGTTGTTCAATACAGCCAGTTTTCCTGTTATTACACACTGTTATTAGTTAAGCCAACCAACACTGTCCCGATTAGCCATTAGCAGTAAAATCTGTTCAGTTGATGCTAGGGTAGTCTTCGGCCGTCCCGTTCTCTTTTTTGGCCTCTGCTTGCCTTTCCATTAATTCTGTCTTTTCGTTTTTGCTGTGAATTGTTTTGTTTGGACTGAAGGAGGCTTTGATGCATGGCACTAAAATGTAGAGCTCTCTTTGTGAAGTCCTGTGATTTTTGTGTGCCTGAAGGGGACCAGTGTTCTTTGTACTCCATTTTCTGTTCCTAAAATATCTCACAAAAAAGTTAAAGGCTCTTCACCATAATTGAAATCAGTTAGAGATGGTAGAGTGCTGCCCCCTCAAATAAAAGAAATGTATTTATAAAATCCTGTCTGGATTAGTTTTGTTTAAAGACACGAGAGCCAGTAGGAAAGGGTGGAGGCCACTTGTGTGCTCCTTTTTCGATTTGGACCGTTTGAGAAAGCGACGTTGGGGGGCTCCGTGGGAGGAAATTGCTGCTGACATGGGTTTAAATGTTTCACGCAGCGAACAGGGAGCTCTTGTTAAGAGTCCTTGGAGCTTTGTGCGAAGGCAGCCCAGTGCATGGCACGGTGGGGGTGCAGTGCCATGGAACGTTCTCTGCCTTTCTCCCGCGCCTCGTTATAGCTTTTCACTGCTGCTGTTGGGGAGCGCGCCTCTGCTTTGTGGTATATGCTTTGCTGTTGTCGAGTATTTGTTAGCACTGCCTAATATATCAGTATGTGTAATAAAGTATACCTGTCACTGATCTGCACTTTTCCTTTGGTTATTTTAAATGAATCGCTCTGTAAGGAGTGAGGGGAGGCGTGTATTTGAAACTTGTGTGGTCTGATTTGGTGGTCTGAACTTTTCACCACTCTGACCTGTTTTTTGTGTGAAACCTGGAAGTTTTGACTGGGACCAGACGTGTTAAGCGTTGGTCGTTGAACTTACAGCTTCAAACAGATACTGAACATCGATTGTAATACGTACCGTTTTGTCCACTGCACAGGCCTTTTAACATCTGAAATATTTCATGATTTCTTCTGAGTAGGAAATGAACACAGGCTCACCCTTTATGAGCGTGGAAATAAAGGTCTGTTCATGTTTGTGACAAGAAAGCAGAGCTTTGCTGTATGAACTCCACTGGACAGTCGGGTTTCCCTGATGCAGGGTTCACTGTGTAACATTGTCTTTACCACACTTTCCTTCAATTGACTATTGAACCCACTACATGGGTCGTTAATTGCAATCCAATAATAATTTAAAAAAAGAACTTCAGGGTACTAAATTTAAGTTTGAACTGGATTGTAATGACTAACTCACTGCAATGTTTGTTACATCTATTTTAATTAATCCATACCTGTCATTTTCCAAAAGGCAATTACTGTAAATAGTGATTAGAAGTATAACAGCCCTTTAAGTCAGATATTGAAAAATATGCTTTTTGTAATGTAATTTATTCACTCTGAATTGACCATCAAGAGCTCCGTGCACGAAAAACAAACCAGAGAACACAGCAAGTTCAAAAATGTTTCTTGTCTTTTCATTCTAGCTCCTGACTGAACAATTGTGCATCTAATAATGGTCTAAATTTAAATAATTTGTCAATCTTTTGCATCGTAGTGAACATGTTCCCTACAGTTTAATGCACCTTAAGTTGTAAATAATTCCATATTATTTACGCACCTGATTTTTGTGACTGCTTTTAAAGTCAGTGAGAGCTTCTTCACACCGGCAACCTTCCTCTGCTGCACGGAACAGGTGAAACAGGTGCACGCAGGAGCCGAAGCATCTCCTCCGCCACACAGTGGAACGCGATTAGAAGAATGACATTTTAATTTCCGTTTGCAGTTCATGAGTTATTCTGAACTGTCTTATCCATAAAACTGCAGTTTTGTTCAGAATGAAAGCAATGCTGTCTGAGGAGTGACACTTGTTCATTCATTTAGCAGACGCTATCATCCGAAGCGACTTGCGACATTTCACATGCATGTTCCAATGATCAAGCGCTGGGTGTCCTGCTCAAGGACACACCTGGTGGCTGGGCTGGGATTCACACCAGGAGACTCCTGCATCCCAGCCAGATGTTCTACCCATTGAGCCACCAGGTCACTTATTGCTGCCATCACGGCCTTTTTCTTGGCGACATCACTCTGACACTGTACTGCATGCATGGCTTATAGTTTTCTGTTTCTTTTCTCCGTTCATCGCCCGCCTGTGAATTTCCTTTGTCTTTATTACCGTCATTTACCGCACCTCTCAAAGTTTAAGAGTGGAGTTCTGAGTGTCCTTATAATTTAAGAGAAGCGAGACAAAAACTCCCCCAGCGTGGGCTCTGTTAACGGTTGGCATGCGGTGCCGAGCGACACGTGGGGCGTGCCGTTAAGTGGGAGGACAGGTGCAGCTCGGTGCCCGCGGGACGCCGACTCCTTGGCCTTGTTCTCCGGATCAGATCTTAGGCAGCACGTACGCTGCTATTGTCACTGCAGCTATATTAATCTGCCCGCCCCTACCCCACTCCCACAGCCGAAGGCCTGTCGAGCCACGCTCAGAGTTGTCTCCATCTTCATCTCCATCTCCATCTGCAGGGGATGTTGGCGGAAAGGTGGCAGGGGCAGGTGTTTCTTGTGAGGCTGTGCCCTGCTGCACACGGGGATGTGTTTGTACAAGCGTAACGTTTGTGAGAAACTGAACCACACCAACTGTTTGCTACCTTTATTTACCGCAGCGAAATGAAATCCCTGCTGTTCTTGCAGAGCAGAGCGCCTCTGTTGCACCAGGGTTTATAAGCAGTAAGCCATTCTGTACGTGACATTGACCCTCCTAGTGTAATGTAGTGTGTAGCGTCTCGTATTTGCTGGCTTTCAATGAGCCCTTTTGTGACTGGCCCACTTGTATGCGTGATGTTGGTGTATGTGGAGGCTGCAGGTCTGAGGGTGACAGACAGCCATTGGCTGGAAAGGTAATTGATAACTGTTGGCTGGGAGAGTAAGTGATGACTGTTGGCTGGGAGAGTACGTGATGACTGTTGGCTGGGAGAGTACGTGATGACTGTTGGCTGATTTCATTGTGTTTTCCCTCCCTGCTGTAAATTCAGAGAGCATGCTTAGAAGAGCGGGTATAGGTCTGCACCCAAACTCTCACATTGTAATTTTCACTTCTGTTCTAATGATTGTGTGTTTAACTTTGGGCGAATACATAATCTGTGTTAACTCTTGGCATTTGAAGTCAGACATTTGTTGTTGGACTGGGAAATGTTTATACCTTTAGCACATTTAACCCACTGGCGTTTTGTTATTCAGACAGGGTTTAAACTGTGATGCAAAAATATTCTTTGCCATTTTCGAAATTCAGTTCTGATCAGTTTATAATTAAATGCAGTGGGCAGAGTGGAGTAAAAGTATACTTATTCTTACAAGTGTACAGCAGCACACTTGGGGGTACGGTTGTGTAAGGACTCGTTTTGCATGTCAGAAGTACCACAAAGTCCTTTGACATGTCAGTCCTTTGACAGCGAATAGAACCCTTCTGGGTTTCACCTTCAGGATGCCTGTGATTCGGCTTTTCAGGCAAATTGACTGAAGTGCAGCTCAGAAGACGACCTTGTTTTTTCTATATCCCATGTTGTGGTGTCGGGAACTGGCTTCTCTGGAGTTGATGCTCGGTGAGATGCCCTCAGAAAGTCATGTAGGCTTATCAGATTGTGAGGGACTGCTCTGGCTGGGCTCCTGGGCTCCAGTAAGAGCCCCGTTCTCTAACCAGGACGTCCTGCACTCTTGTGAAAAGTAACAAAGGGGTTTCTGTGAGTTCTATCTACATACATTGTGTGTGTGTGTGTGTGTGTGTGTGTACATGTTTGAGCAAGCAACAGTTCTTGTCCATGTGTCCGCCCTGTTGTCAGTCAGCAGGCTTTTTCTCCTTTAAACATCTGGTGTCTCTTTTTAAAGGAGTAAAATGAACTATCTTGCCCCTTGTTACATGATTATTTGAAAATCTCATTTTTTATATACATTTCTCTAGGTTGACAATATTTTCTGTAGGAACCAGGGTAAATACCAGTATTTTAGAAGCAAACAAAATTTTTCAGTGTGTGTATGGCTGTGTGTGCGCGCCTGTGTGTATGTGTGTGTTTATGTGTGTTGGCCATGGACTGCTTTGCTTAGGCTGTCTCTAGGGAGTGGCTTCCCAATGTGTTTACCTTGCCTTGAATATTTTCAATTATGCATGATGGCTGGGAGCATTGGGAAGGTGTCCTGTGTTGTAATGAGGGACGGAACATAATTCAGGTCCAAGGCTGTGCACCGCAGCTCCCTATGCACTCCCCAGCACCTCCCAGAGGGTTGCAGGGCCTGTCTGGGCCTTGCTGGGCTGTGAACCAGTATAATGAACATGGTGTGGGATGGGGGTGGACTGACACCCCCTCCCATTCCTCATTGTCTCTGCCTCAGCCTGTGTCTGCACTCCCTCGGTGCGTTAGCACTGAATTCACCACAGGCTCCTGTTCCCTGCCTGCGTGGTAATGCTGCCTCTGCCCTTGCTCTCTCACAGGACGAGAACGTAGGATCTGAGGAGGAAGAGGAGGAGCAGGTGGTGGCCTTCCTGGATCCCCCCGACAGCGGAGAAGAGTTTGATCCAAGCTCTCTGCCTGATCCTGACAAGTCCAGAGTCTTGGAGCAGGACAACCAGAGCAGGTAGGATTGAGAGGACCAGCTGGTCATCATGTGAAGAAAAGAATTGCACCCATCAGTGTTATAAACCCAAACGAAGACCCATTCCTCCATTGGTCACTTTGGACTAGTGTTCAGACGGTTAGTTTACATGTTGTAAATTTGAAGCATGATTGCGCTTTTTTTTTTTTTTTTTTTTTTTTTTTTTTTTTTTTTTTTTTATGCTTTCAGTACTTAATGCCCAGTGAAAACTCCCAGTAGGTTTCTGATTCCATAACTGTGCACCCCAAGAGCGTTCCTCGTTGACCCATGTTTTTAGAAACAGAACAAAAGGGCAAATTAGCTCACTCAGCGAATCATTTTGCACCATTTTGCTTTTCTTCATTCAAATAAGTAGTGATTTTATTGGTCCACAGGTGACAAGTGTTGCCTGGTAACTAACGGCTGAGATTAAAAAGAGACCACAGACATAACCAAAGTGGACAAAAAAAAGTTAGTGAACGTTTATTAATTGGAACATGAAAATATAGTTATCGGCGCTTCAAAAAATATTGCTTAAGCAAATATTGTACTTGCTATGGCACCTAATTAAAAACAATTTAGGTCTAATTAAACAAATCACCTGGGTCATCACACCCATTTTATTTGATCCAAATGAGTGATGAAATGTACATCCAGTTGTTTAATTAAAAAAAAAAAAAAAACCTTTTTTCAGATTTGCATCACAAGGTAAATGCTCTGCTTTACTCCACTGTAGAGTTAGGGTTAGGAATCATGAAACTGACAGCATTTAGTTTAGTTTACAAACAGTTTTGTGTGCTATGTGGAAAGTTTAGATTAGCCTGTGTGTACTTAATTAAGATGTTGAATTATAGATCTGTAATGGCCTTAAGTGTTAAATAATTGGTACCAGGACCCTATGCGTGTGCAGTTCTGCCGCTTAACTTGTTTGTGCAGTCTGTGTCATCGTGACTGAACACGTTTCTCAGTTTTTACCTTTTTTGGGAAATCAAGAAGTGTGGATAGTTGTGAGAACAGCTGCTTGGTTTGTGTGTCGGTCCGGTCTGCCCTCTGGGACCTCTGGGACTGGGGAAGATCACAGTAGGCAGAGAGAGGGCACCGGTCCCCGGGCGTGAGCAGTGTCCTCTCTGGGCGTGCCACTGTGGGACTGGGGAAGATGAGGCAGAGAGAGAGGGCACCGGACCCCGGGCGTGAGCAGTGTCCTCTCTGGGCGTGCCACTGTGGGACTGGGGAAGATCACAGTAGGCAGAGAGAGGGCACCAGTCCACTTGTCACTCTGTGGGTGCCACTGCAACAAATAGAGGAAGATGGTACTGGGCGGAGAGAAAGGGCATCAGCCCACACAGTGTCAGTCGCAGTGAGAGGGGGTGTCGCCCCCATGAACCGCATTCATGACATCAGCTCAGTAAATTCATTCACGGGACTCGTTAAAGGCACCCCTAAAAGCTGTGTTGTGAAACAAGCTGTTCATGTCATTTTCTGGACAATGAGCTTTTCAGACATGAGAAAGAAAAGCAGTTGATGATGATGTTGAGAGTTCCAAACACTCATAAGAAGACCGTCAGCATATTTTTTAAAGTGTTTAGTAACGCTGGTCTTTTATTTTGAAATAATTTTGATTCATTATCTTGTGCCAATGCATGTAACCTTGAAAAGTACCTGACTGGAGGAATATATCAATTTATTGGGCTTCAAAAGAACGGTAAATATAATAGGCCATTGACATTAATGTGCACCCTGCAACTGGCATTTACGATAAAGGCATGGAAAGCGTGGAAACGTTTCCCATTTCGTTGCTGAGCCATGAATCATCCATGTGACACTCAGTCGTTGTTTTTGTCTTAGCTGTCAGTCCGAACAAACTAGGATTCCTTTGTATCAGCTCATTTCCGCTGTTCTTTCATGGAAATGGTTTTTTTTCCCCCCTTTTTTCCTCCCATTGTTTTGCACTATGAAATTAAAACTTAATTGCTGCCCTTGGAAAACTGCTCTTAAATAAGTCATGGGTCGCTCTCTTGTCTTTTTTAAAAAAAATTTCGAAAAAATTATGCCGCTTTCTTTTTTCCCCGTTTTTTTTTTATATGCTGTTGTTACATGATTCAGAACATTCCTGATCATCTCTTGCTAAGATCGTTATCAATGTAACCAGCAAATATAATCTGATCGAGCCGACACCAGTTTTTATGTAACCAGGGATGGGTTATTGTTTCCTGCGGTGCGTTTCACACCTTTTAGCGGATGACTTTAAGAGAGGAGCTGTTTAACAAAGCTGTCCCCGTCCGTTAGCTTTTATTTATCACGCTGCTTAGTGGTGTCTGCCTCTCCCGTGTCTGTCGTTATGGAAAATCTCGGAGTGTTACTTATTGAGATGAATTATTCCTCTACGTGGAAATGGATTCCTTTGTACCCTACGAATGTAAAACATTGATCACGTTTACCCACAGCATTGGGTCTGTAAAACGTGTAATTGCTGACACGGATTTAAAGCGGCATTAGGAACAGTTAAAGGTGCAGGCATGTTTGGGGGGGTGTCAAAGGTACTGTCGGCTAGTAGAGCCCCCCCACTGTTGTGTAGTGAGATGTATCACTTCCTTGCTTTTTGCTCTGTCCTGTCTTCTCTGTTCTCCCCTCCACCCTTCCAAGTGGCTGGAGTGACTTCGCCCTGTCAGCAGAAGTAAGGCAGCGTTGCCCTACCTTGCCCCAGTGGATTTGCCCCAGTGCAGGTTCTGTCTTCTCTGGGCTAAACACCCTGAGGCAGGGCCTGTAAGTTCTTGCGCCCTCCTTGTGTCAGCACACAAATCTCCTGCAGTGTGAGCACCACCGTGCCCCGCCCTTGGCCGTGCCTCCCTGCCCCGCCCCTGGCAGTGCACCCTCCGGCTGTGTGCTCAGCTCACAAGTCTCAGCGCACGGCCCTGTAGAGCGGCTGCGGGTCAGCACAGCCTGTTTGAGTTTCGCAGTGTGAAAGCGGAAGTTCTGCTCTGGTGCCGTGTGTCCTTGTACTGCAGCGCTGCAGCACTCAAAGCCTCCTGAAGTGGGCCAGGGGGGGAGGGGTTTGTGTTTAAAATGTACCTTTCCTACAAGCACAGCCAAACCAAAGGCTCTTTTGTTTGCTGAACAAGTGCTGTAGTGGCACGTCTGTGGATCGGCCTCGGGCGTCACACTAGCTGAAAGGTTTCCAGGCTGCTTGTGTTCTGAGAACACTTTTTTTTTCTTCGTCTTTTACTTCTTCAGTCGCATGTTAACAAACGTGTTTGTAATCCTCAAGGGAAGAGAACATACACAGCGCTGTTTATGGTGTCCAGGATACGTTTGCTCCTCTGCCTCTTTGTGTATTTGTTGTTTGAGACCGGTAACGTTTAATCAGGTAATAAGCATTTCAGTCACAGTTTGGTCACATCCTGGGTTCTCTGATGTTTAGGATGTGCAGATGCATTTGGAGTTTATAAATGAAGCACACAGACCTATTTGGGTGGCTGTTGTAAGCACACATCTTGTTTGCTAGGCCCAGCTGTGCAGTTCACGGTGTCCCTCCCTTGCGCCGGTGTCTTTCCTTAGCGCCTGTGTCCCTTCTTAGCGTTTGCTGGTTTTCATTCTGTCTGGGCCCAGACTTTTCATCTTTGCTTTCATTTCACTATTAATATGCACAGTTCAAACCCCATTAAACCTAATTTGTACTGATGATCAATCGCACTGTAAGTAGACGTTCATGAAACGATTCTTTTACGCTTTTAACACGAGGTCTGTTGTACAAACATAATGGTTCTTGCTCCTTGGTCACTCATAAGGTGTCGCACTCCGCTCTGTAAATACAGTGATTTGGTTAATCGTTCAGCAAGTTCCCCAGCCGGTGGGACGCTTGCAAACGCTGCGGGCTCACGTGTCGGCTTGCTGTGTGTGAAGTCAGCTCGGCCGTGTACGTTTGCTTTCCTGACAGAGCGGCGAGAACAGAGCCGTGTCGGCAGAGGGTCACCATCACGGCTGTCTAGGGAGAGCTCAGCGCTCACACGGGATCTCTGTGTCACTCGCAAAACGGCTGCGCTCTTCTTCCTCAATTGGAGAGAAACAGTTGGTGCAGCATCAGAGTTTCCATGGTGTGGAGCTGTTTAAGTCATCGTGCCATTGTGTTTTATTTTCTGGCATGCGTTGGTATTCACACTGTTGATTTAGACTGCTGATGGCCCCCTGTATCCCATTGTTGGCCCCCTCTGTCCTGCCAACAGCCCCTCCTTTCCTGGCGACAGTCTTCCTTCCTCTCATGACTTTCCCTGACCTTTAATTTACCATTTTCTCAGATGGCATCCAGAGACTTTGCTCTTTAATCACTCCTGTTTGTACTTATATACCAGGTAGTGATCCCTAAAGAGGGCCATCTGAAAGATGACTACCTGTGCTTAGCCTTATTAAAGTGTAATCAGCTGTCTAGAGACCGTTAAGAGCAGCTGAGATGCCTTCACTGGACTTGTTCAGCTTCAGCACAAAGTGTTTGAGCTGCATGTTATTTCTGTTTCCAAACTGAACCATTCTTCATTCCCTTTACTTCCCATAGCTTTTACATCAAAGCCGTGCCAAATAATGGCATTTCTGAACACAGTGGAGTTTACGTATGGGTCTTTCTCCCCTTCACAGAGTCATTCGTAGTTGAATATGTCACTGTATGCTGGAACACAGTATGTTGCTGGTTCGAGTTCTCCAGCAGACATAATGCGGCGGTAAATGAAATATGGAATTGTAGGGGACAGAGGAGGTGGATAATTATCGCAGCCGTTACCAGTTATTCGTGGCTATATTTCAACAGCAGGTCTATGGGACCTATGAATATTTATACGGTTTGTGTTGGCAGCAGTGTACAGTGACCAGAGTGTTTACTAAAATCTGTGGCTCCAAAACCAGGGAAATGTACGTCTTTGAGCTTGGCTGGAAGAATTTCCCATATTCAAAATTTAGCAGAAAATGTTGTACTATCTTGTAATAAAAACATCATTCGGGTTTTTGAATGAACTGAGGAGTAGTAGAGTGTGAGTAAACACGAGCACTTCCACAGCTCCAGTTCCACATTGGACTGAAGTCCGTTGAGTGGGGGGGGGGGTCCCTGCTGGGGCTTCGAGCCCTCAGGCCTCGTTCGCACTTCTCTGTCGGCTTTCCAGCCATCAGACTTGGAGGGCGAGTTGGCAAGGGAGCCATCCCGTACTTCTTGTGGGCATCATCGTTCTGTCGGCCTGCCGCTGTGCCGCCCGTGGCCACGGCAGATGCCGCCGCGGCCGCTTTGTAAACAAAGATAAATGTCCCTGTGCGCACTGGAGCCCAAGGCTTTGGGGGGTGGGGGCGGGGTTAACACCGCCTCATTTCCTCCCTCAGCTTTTCCCATCATGCCAGTGCTCTTGTTTGTCATCCATCAAAGGCCTGTAAGCATAGCGGCAGGGGTCATAATCGGGCTCCGTCTCTACTGGAGGGAGCGTCGGAAATCGGTGCCTCCTTAGCTTATACCTGCCCGTGCTGCTCTTTACCTTACATCTTACAGCTTATTTTAGCCAGTGTTCTCTGTGTAAATATAGCGTAGCAGTGGATTCCACTGGAAGAGATATCGGGTCTGTGGTGGCGCCGGTCCGCTTGGCTTGATCATATTAAACATGTAGCAGAGCTTTCACGGACCCGTGGTTAATGCGCTTTCTGTCTCTGATGAGGCAGCTGAAGTTAGCATAATGTATTCAGGCACTTTGTAATTCAGCTGAAAAATATTTATAATTATTGTAATAGAATTTACTTGTATCGTTCTCCAGCTTTTGTTTCTGCTCTCATTAAGACCCCAGTTGTAAAATTGCTTAATGTTCACCCCTGGTAATTATTTTATGCAGTGTATTCTGTTGTGGAATTTGACTTTTTTATGTTATGCATTTATGTAACCAAGAGTCTGTTTTGAAGTAATTCAAATATGTGGAGAATTCTCCAAAGAAACTTAATCTGCGACTAATATTCATCGGTGTCTGCCTAAGAAATTAATGATTGTCTGCTGTCAATCAAGGAGGCAGGCGTGACGGTCAAAGTCATTAAATCAAGACATTAACTTTTAAACAAATGGAGGAAATTCGTACCCTGTGGAGGAGAGATGTTGTAATGCAGAAGAGAAACTAAATCAAAACTTAGTTACTCACAGCCTCAACTTTTTAGGTAGCTATTGGGACAGGAAGTTGAAACGGTTGAAATCGTGACCCCTCAGACTCTTACCACTTCCTTGTTGTCAGAGGTAAAATGAATGGACTGTTTATTGTTAACAGTTTAACGTGGTGTGAGAGGTCGCAGGCTCGTGTTTGTGTGTGTGCGCTGTGCAGTGTGTCTTTCCTGCGCAGTGGCTGTCAGTTCACATACACCACTAGCCGGTATACCGTGTCACCATGTATCCTGAAGCGGTCGAAACTGGACGCGTCCACGTGCGGTCCAGAGTGTATACGGTCATATTTCAAATCAGCTTGACATTGGCTCGGATCAGGAAGGCAAGGCTCTGCTGTCGTTTCTCAAATCAGTGTGACGGCATTCTCATTATGCTGTCATTCAGCGGTTTGCTCAGGATTTAATGTGAGTCTCAAATCTCTATCACGGCTTCTCCGGCTGCGTGTTGCATTCTCTATTAACAAGTCTTCACACTTTGTGTACACTTTCCACTGATGATGGATTATTTCAGCCCTATCAGTGTTACCCAATTAGAGTCTATATACCAAGGAAATGCTAGAAGCAATTTTAGAATTATTGAAATTTACACTGGAGATTTTTTAACCTTTTCACAGTTTTCTTTTTTTAGAGTCTGTGAGATACTTTCAGTCTTGATGAATGTTGTTTGAGATGTTATTTTAGACAGCTGTAAAGTCCAATTCACAATTCAAAGACATTTAGTTTGGTTTGGGAAGATTTTTCTGCTCTTTTTGTGTCTCTGTCAGGCTACCTCAGTGTTTTCTGCCGTATGTGTTCCCATCTTTTTTTGCCTGAGTTTCTGGACAGAAACCCACTTGGTCCTTCTCCCACGCCGACGGTTAATATACACAAATCTTCACTAATTGACTTCTGTAATGTTCCTGGGTGTGTGTCATTGAAACAGTTAGTTCATTGTTACAAATAATGCACAACTGAAGGCAATAAACAGATAACAAGTGTCTGCCTGAGAAGAAAAGACATAATTGCAACAAAACGGTTTCTATTTTCTAAAATATTCCTAGATAGTTGTAATCGCACATTGTCACTGCTTTGGTTTGGAAAGACTAATGGTTTGGAATATTTATTTGCGAAGAGTCCTGGAGGTTTCCTTCCAAGAGGCCGAGTCTTTTTGATTTGACCTCCCATCAGTGTTGGATGATCAAAGGGCTCCGATAACTGGCCGTGTGTGTTATCTTGTGCAAGAAACTGGCATGCAAAGATAAGAAACATTCCTTGGAAGAACGAGACCATCGAAATCCTTGTTGTGTTGGGAAAGAAGTCTGAGCAAGCAGCTGTGTTGATTACAGCCGTAGCAAAAGTTAAGTGTTAAGGCACCACATTTGCTTTCATTTTAATTTAATCCCTCTGCTGTGCCTGCTAATAAATGACAGATGCTGTGCATTTGCCATGGAGATGGTGTAAAGTATTTATAGAAGCGATGGCCAGTATTTCTCAACACCAACACGATGGCTTCCCCAGAGCCATCGCTATGGAAACAGGCGCTAACAAGCACTCAGTGCTCTCTGTCAGCTTCTCCACCAGTCCCTTTCTGAGTTTGCAGCCTTGGCTCTGGGATGCAGAGGGGATGTGCCTGAGTTAACCCAGCGTAGCCTTCTCTGGGCTGCTCAAGGGTCCCACAGCTCTGTTTGAGGTCTCTGCACAAAATGACACCAGGAGCGCCTGTCCAGTCGCCTGCTTAAATCTTCATTAAGAAGTGTGCAGTGTGCATTGTGAGATCAGTAAGGCAGATGGCCAGGAGTCTTCTGTGAAAGGAGCTTGGTTTAGAACCAGATGGATTGTGGATCATATCCCTCTATTATTTAAGGCTTTGGGATTTTGTGTGTGTGTGTGTGTGTGTGTGTGTGTGTGTGTGTGTGTGTTTGAATAAATATCTTAGTGTGTTTCAGCCAAATATCTAAGTATGCTTTCTTGATTCTTGCATATAGATATATTGTAAGTTATTAAATATCTCTTCCTAGAGGGCTTTTTTCTTGGAGGTGTCTTGTACTTATAAATTCTATACATTTTGCAGGATCCACAGAGTGATTGATGTCAGTTGAATGGCAGATTTGCAACAAGATCTGTATGAAACATTTCCTGATCCAGCTTGCATTCATGTTATGAAGATGACAATGTCTATATATGTAATGTATCTACTGAGCTGTTTGTGTTTTTGTCATGAAACCGAAGCCAGACTTTAATGGACCTGATTACTCACCTGGGGTCTGATTTTCAAACGCTTTGGCTCACTTAAACACATTTGCCGGCATTACTGCGCTTCATGCGTTTCATACATTTTATGCATTTACTAAACTTTCTTTGCTGAAGGTAAGAAAACAGTTTCTGCTAATTTAACTAGTCTCTATGGCAATGACTTCTTGTGTCAGGCTTTTCTTGTGATTTAAAATATGTGATCATTAATAGAAAAACACCCACCTGTGGTTTGAGCAATACTGCACTGTTATCACACAATGTGTCAATTTGGATCGCTTTAGGGGCCATGTGGAGCTTGTTTTAGGTAAGAGCGCAGTATTAATAATTATTTATAAGCAGAATTATGAACCTGCTGTACAGCTGTTTGTTGCACACTGCTGATGTATAAACAATGTTGTGTTTTTGCAAAATGTTTCAGTAAAGAAAGGTCAATAGGAAGGAGGTATTTCTTGATCGTTGTTGTTTTTTGCACATCATTGTATAGATGGGTTGCGTTTTTTAAGTGTACAGAAACAAAAGAGTGTGGGTGTCCAGTGATTAATAGCACGGGAGTGTACTTTACACACTTTACCTACACTTGTGCACCAGTTTAGATGCAGTTACTGATGTATTAACAGGGGAAGGTCTGTTGTGTGAAGTGCTGTTCTCATAGTCACAGTTCATAGTTGCTGAAATTTGACTTTAAAATTAACTGAAGGTGTTACAAAAAAAACGTAAAGGTTCACTTACACCAATGGACTTGTATAAACTGTAAATTCACCCTTTAGCTTGGATTGCCAGTCTTATTCCTGTCTGTCTGGCCTAGTGGCAAATGAATGTGTCAGCATAGTTTTCAGTGACTGCTTCTCTCAGGGTCATGGTGGTCTACGGTAAGTAATGGGTAATGTGCCATTTGTCAGTCTGGTAATATCATAGGTAAGGCAGTGGCAGCAGCTCTGACATGATCCAGGACATCCTGACTACCTGTACTCTGACAGGAAGTCCTGATCTGGATTTCCATGACTTCCTGTACTCTGACCTTCAGAGTGAGAGTACCGTTGAACACCAGCAGAACTTGAAAGCTGAATGCTGACAGGACTAAAACGCTGTTCTGTAGGCCCACAGGTGTTGGCCTCTGAGCAGATAACGTGACGTATTTCTGCAAAGTGGGTTATGCTAAAACCTCTGTTCAGCCTCTGACGTGGAAAACTGGCTTCCACCTCCTGTGCCCTCTTATGCCAGACTGTTACCATTGTAAATTGCTTTTAGAAAGTTGAAAGCTGAACACATGCTTTTTTTTATATGGGATGTGGTTTTGCATTTTTACCTGAAAAGGTATTCTGCTCCATCCCTGAACATCTTTTTGAATACCAGATATTGTTGTAGACTTTCCCGTGCCTTGTTTTGTTAATTCTTTTATTGTGTGTGTGTGTGTGTGTGTGTGTGTGTGTGTGTGTGTGTGTGTATAAACTGTGAGAATCCTATTCACCCTCCTGCGTTTTTATTTTTTCTTCGTAGCGTTGACACCAGCGAGAGGAAGATGAAGAGGAGCCATAGTGACAGCTCCAGCGAGTCTGACGGAGAGGAGGCCAGCCTGCCACTCAGGAAGAGGGCGAGGAAGGAGGAAGCAGCAGGCCATCAACCGCTAGACACCGGGCTCTCGCTGGCCGAAGACGAGGAGCTTGTTCTCCACCTGCTGGGTCAGAGGAACTAGGTAGTGAACCTCTTTGGACCTCTCACTGGGATGTCACCACCTGATCCCAGAACAGCAGTGTAGCGTTCAGGCGCTGGCGTGTGTGAACGAGATCGCCGTACTTCATGGTGGATTTACAGCCTTTGTCAGCCAAGCTCAGCGCTTTAGCCATGGTAGTGCCTCCAGCAATATCCATACTTAGCTGTGGAGGTTTGTGTCGTTCACACGCTGAGCCCTGTCTGTGTCACTCTACAGTTGCTATTGTGTTAATGAATCGTAACCGTTGTCAGGTATATGTGCTGTCTGTGACCGAGATACGAGCTGTTAGAAACTTAACAGTCATTGCTGAATATATGGTTTATGTATAAAGGTGTTTTTTGCGCAATTTTCCTTATCATGCTTCTAGATTCTGTTCTGTTAATAAAGAAAAAGCATGCAATTTTCTGCATTTGTTAGCGTGCATTGATGGCCTCTGGTATAGGTGAAAGTTGCAAAGGTCTACACCAAAAATACAGGGAGTCATGCGCTCTCATTGTTCTTCACCTCTCCGTCACATTACAAGTGCTGCCCCCCCCCCCCATCTTTTTGTCATTTCTGTTAATTGCTTTTGACAATGCCAACATGAAATAATTGAACTCTCACGTTAGATTTTTCAGATATTTTTAAATGAAATACTTTTAATGAAAGCTGTTGTTACGCATTCTCTGTATGATGATGTTTTCCTCTTTGAATTTTCCCCATTGCAGACACAGGGCTTGTAAATGGCAAAGGACATTAATAAATGTAATAACAGAACCAGGTGAAGGATAAAGCATGTATAATTCACAGGGTCCTTAAGCTGTGCTCTGATTAATTTCTTTTCCACCTGCTGGTTCTTCCTTTGCTCTTTCTGTTATGAGCATTTTCAGAATCATGATGCTTCTTAAAAGTGACCCAGGCTTCTGTACGCTGCCAAAGAAGGGGCCTTGGCACCGTGTGAAGCAGTGGGGTACCCAACACACTTTGTTCTCAAGTTGAGATGCCGTTTAACACCTTAACACAAAGAAACTGCGCTCAGCAGGTACTTTTCATTGACACTGCAGGCCTGCCAGGTTGTTTAGGACTGGGGGGGTCCAGTCACGGTCCTGGAGGGCCACAGTGGGTGCAGCTTTTTGTTTCAGCCAATGTCTGCTCTTGATGGAACCTTGATGGAATGTCAGTCAAACTTTATTGACTGTCAGAAGTTCTAAACAATATTTATACATTTTTACATAGAGTTTATGAATAAGACTTACTGGTGTTGCTTTTTTTTTTTTTTTTTTTTTTTTTTTACAGTTATAGAATAATTTTGATCTTTTAATCCATTCCTTGTTAATGAGGAGTCACTGCTCCCGATTAAGCATTCTTTGTCTTTGGCGCCTGTTGTTGCTCTTCATTAATTATTACATTTGAATGCAATTAATAATAACTGGTTTGAATTAAACACCATGTTAAATAATCATAATCAGACATGTTATGCTCCGATGCAGTTAGAGCGACATTGTAATGCAAGGTTTATATTCCTTTGATTTATCTTAAAACATAAGATTCTTACTTTTAACGTTCTTCTTTAATACTCTTATTTTCTCTAAATTAAGACATCTAAGTGTAGACAGATGCAGATGATCAGAAAGAATGGCAAGAAGCAACAATGTAATTGATATTTAAGATCGTGGTTAAATTAAAAAAATGAATGTTGTGAATGAAGTTGTTAGAAGAAAAACGTGTGGCAGCACCGTGATTGGACACTCCTGGTTTATGAAACAATTTCTCACATTATCAAATTAACTTTTTGTGTCTTCATTTTATTGATATTTGTTTGGGGGAGGGGCTATTCAGTGTATGTGTTGGACTCTACAGAATCAACCTGTTGAGTGCCGTCGGGCTTTCAGCCTGTCAAAGATGGTACATGATGATGTGTACAGTTGCCGTGGGGCATGGTAGGTGTGTGTGGATGATATGTAAAACTCTCACTGTGTTATGTTCTCATAACACACAGAGGGTTTTAAAGATCTTTATATAGGATTTACACATAAATATTTTCTCCAACAAAAAAAAGAGGGAAAAAAAGGCACATTGGGCAGGTGCCCATTTATTGTGTAAACAACCACTCCATGTAAACAAACATTCCTGGCAGGAGTAAACTGGGTTTCTGTGGGGGGGAGCGGGGGGGGTTCATGCTTATGTAATACAAGGTACCACTCTAATGAGGTCTCCTTTTTCAGTTCAAAGAACAGAATTTTGGGAATCTTCTAATTGGAATTGTTTACCACCCCAGAGTGGTATCGTGGGGGGCGGGGGTGTACGTTATACAACCAGAGACATCGGGAAGCCTGTCTTGGTATCCAGCATGTGTTTGTTCCCTGTATGTCCTGCGGAGGCGTGTTCTGCTGCTATCAGGAGTACAGTGAAAACGGGACACTGGAGGGCCAACTCGCAGTTTCTCCTTACTTTCGGGCCAGTAGAGAAGCAGGCAGCGCTGCGTTTAGAAACGGCTGAATCGCAGGTGGTCCAGTCAGCTCGGTTCTGTGCAGCTTCTGTGTAGAAAAGTGGACGCTTGAGTTCTTTTCAAGGTCTGAAAGCGTGAAACTGACCTGACCTTTCAGCTTTCTGCTTATTTTCTGCTGGTAGCTGTAAAAGTGTATCAAACCACGGATTATGGATGAAGAGAAGGTTTCATTTTTGTGCTGATTACACACCCAGGCGTGGTACTCCTGGTATCAGTGAGTGGAACAAATGTGACACTGGGTCCAGTACGCACCCAGTCAAAAATGTTTGTCCAGTCAACACATTGTCAATATTTACAGAACTGGAGAGTCTACCCTCTGAAAAATAGCTTGGATTCTGGGTGCTTAAGACTGGACTTGGGCTGTTGTGCTGTTGGCAAACATGTACAAGGGCAGTATGAAAGTATGTGTGGAGTAACTGCGTTTCTCCAGAATCAAGTTCAGAAGTGTCTTAAACCCAGGAGTGTTTGGTTTAAAAACAATCATATTGCTGGCTGCAGAAAGGGTTAGGGGAGAAATGCTGTAGAAGACAGTTTTTAATAAAAGCCAGATCTTCCAAAAGGAACAGAGTGTTCAAATAGATGTAATCTCTGTCTGTAGTTCCTCTTACCAGCCCAAACAAAGCACTGAAATAACAACGGTAATGTGCAGAAAACGTCCTGGTGGGAATATTGTCCATTTTTTCCCGCTAACCGGCTCTGTCATCTGTCATTTTGTTTAGTAAGGTGGCCCTTTCCTGCTTTTCTCTGACTTTGTGACGGGGCAGCTGACGTTCGCCAGTTATTGTCACTCAGATGGCCTGTGAGGTCTGCTGTTGCTTCTGCTCTCTCAGGTGGTGTGGTCATGAATTCAAAGAACCCAGCTACTCACACAAATATTTATTAAAACATTTTTCAATAATGTAACACTCCCCAAGCAATAACAGTTTTATGTGAATTCTTTTATTCCTGGTAATAAAGCTAAGAAGGAAAAATACCTGTGGTGTTTATTTCTTCCTCTTAAGCACTTTGATTTAAGAGCTGATGTGCAGCTTCTCCTGGGTAGTCAGACCTCATGAGAATCCAAAGCCAGCTTTCGCTGTGAAACTACAGGCGCCTGCTTTGATGGTGATGATGATAAAATAATTCAGGCCTCGTTTCGTTCGTGTGACAAAGCCCTCGATTTTTTCCTCTCCTTTTATAGGGAAAGAGCGGCAACAATATTTTTGTGCTGCCAGGATTACAGTTTGTGAAGCTCTGGACACAATAGGTTTTAATTCCCTAGAGTGCCCCCTTTAGCTGCAGGTACTAAAGTAAGTGACTTTTTTGCAAAGTCCTGTTTGGTCACCCACCCACAAAGGTACCTGCATGACATTGTTTCATTGTTTTTTAGTGTTTATTCCCATTGTTTCCCCATTTCTTGAAAAGAGGCTACTGTGAAAAGTACAGCACTAAAAGAAAATAGTTTTCTGTATGGAGGCTCAGTATCCAAAAGTCTATTGGCTCATTTCAGTTTGCGGAAGGACGTTATTGAGTACCCCCCCCACCTTTTGGGAAAATGAATCAAATTAATACCAATTGCATCAACATTTACAGTTTTCTATGTGATGATCACAGTGTAGGCCTGAGATGTTCCAGAACGTGCCATGCTGTTACGTTTAGCAGCCAGCACCTCCGTTTGGAATGAGGCTGTGTCGTGCGTTTTGAACAGGATGGCGAGAAACATCGTTTCTCTGTTTGCAGTTGAACAGGACTCGGTCTCCCAGCAACTGCATCTCCAGCTCTTGGCTCTGCCGACCTGCATCTCAGTGCAGAACTTGGTGATACGGTGCAAATTTCATGCTAAAAATAAAAGGCACAAAGTGATGAAACCTGAGAGAAGAGTTAAAAGTAACAAGGATGAAAAAATGTGAAACACGGAGTGAATACCTTTGTCCTGTTCTGTTTAAACTCTTTAAAGGTCCAGGATAGGGAAGTACTGTATAAAATAATTATAATTTGTTAATATAAAATGTTTTTGTGTGTATATGTGTGTGTTGCAGTTACATATACCTTCTGTGTTATTCTGCAGGATCTGAAGAAGTGAATCCATATGACTATTGCTGTTAAACATCTTGGGAAAATTTTTTAGGAAATTTTAGAAAAATCAAACAATAGTGTTTTGAAATGTTAAAAAAATCTGTATTAAGTGAAGAAATGTTGGACTCGTATGAACCCAGTTGGCCATGAGTTGTGTGTGTGGGTGTGTTGTGTGTCCCATGCTAAGATTGGTCGTCTTCTGTACTCCTCGGTGCGGTTTCTCTTCTCGGACCGTCTCCAGTATCCAGGCTTACGAGCTGAAAAGCGTGCATCTCTCCTGTTCACTGTTTTGGGGCGATTTAAAACTTAGCTTGAAACACACACATACCCAGACACACACTCCCTTAGCGTATTTTCTTGTGTGTTTGTCTCTCTGCTTGTTGACTGCCCAACTGGTGCTTGCCTGAATCCCTTCAGCCCGGTGATATAATGACTCGCTTAGGCAGCTCAGTTTGGATGTAACAGTAAGCGCTCTTTGTGTAATGTAATGTGGTTTTCAAGGAGCATTTATCATGCTCAGAACAGAAAGAGTCCTTTTTTAACTGTAATGCTTAACAATTCCTATTTAATCCCAGGGCCTGTAAATAACTCACAACTTTAGTAAATTAATATTACATATTCTTGGAGTGCCTCGACACAGAGCCTGACACATCTTTGTCCATTGATTTCTACTTTCAGCTATCCAGTGTATTTAGCATCCACAGCTCAGATTATTATATGCTAGATGTGCTAATCAGTGTAATTCTCCAGTTATTTTAAATGATAAATGAGCAGGACTGATGATTATGCATGTAGTTGGCACCTGCATTTTAGGCATAGCAATGAAAGAAAAAGTAACATTACAGTTATTTCCGTAATTAGGTTTTTCAGAACTGAAAAACTGTCCCCGGCACCATGCATTTGATGGAGATATTGGTTCTACGATTAATTTGTTAAGGTTGATCAAACCCGTTTAATTAAAAATCCATCACGAGCACAGAACCAGCAGTGGCACAATTGCTGTTTAGAGCCCTTGTTTTAATTTGTTTCTCTGTGTTTTCTTTTATATCACGACTGACAAAAGATTTATTTAACTGCTAGGAGCTTGTGAGCAGTGAAGACCACTGCTGCTTCCTGTAAGCTTCTGCTGTTGTTACAGCTTATATGTCTAAATGGAAAGCTGAATTTCTATGTCTATTGTAAAGAGAGATTTCTCAAACTTGCCGGAGGGTTTTATGCACTCTGTCCTCCAGCAAAGAGCATTTTAGTTCATCGGGAAAAACGCGCAAATGCAGAGTTATTTTCCTTCATCTTTCTGAAGTGAAAGAGGAGCTGTTTGCATGTGAGCCGTTGCAGTTCTGTGTTCATTCACAGACTGTATGAGCAGTGCATTAGCAACTTAGCCTCACAGCCCTATTTTGGAGCTGTGCTAACAGTGCAGAAAGGTGGTATAATTTAACAGTTTTGCCTTTGTTTGTGTTTGGGTATTTGTTTTTGTGAAATTCTCATTGTTTATACATGTAAGATTGGCTTGGCCCTGATTGATGTCTGCTCTGAAGCTGTTTCTGGCAACACATCAGACCTTTAGAACAAGACTGTTTTGTAAGTGCATGGTGATCTTTCCATTTTGGGGATTTGGGGCTTGTGTTTGAGACCTTCCATGCTTTTGACTGGTGTCGTTCTTTTATGGATGTGCAGTGGGATCATGGCAGTCCAGGGGTAAAAGCCGACTGTGCCGTGTGAGTGTTAGCTTGTAGAGTGTGGCCCTTTGCCAACACTGGAGAAGCAGCTACACTGGTGACAGAGACAAAGGGCTGAAGGTAATGGCCTGACAGCACTGAGCTCACTGCCCGTAGGACAGAGCTGCCACCTTCACCTCCACTCTTAGCCTGGCCACAGGTGATGGTCACATTACCGCCTCTAGCTTTTGTCGCCCTTCTGCCCGCCCTCTTCCACCTGATGACCGTGAGAAGTGTGTGTGGCTCAGCTTTACATTATGCAAGCTGCTCCCTGAATGCAGCACAGACACACACACACACACACACACACACACACAAGTGGTGCTGGAACAGCTGCAGGAGAGAAGTCAGACGAGATCAGAGGAGCCTGGTGAAAATATGCAGAAGGTGGGTGAGGTAGGGTGGACAGCGGTTTGGGCTGTCAGAGACTCCCCTAATTCAGGTTATCTTAGACGTGCACAGCGAAGCATCTCTGCACAATCCTCTGGTCATTCTGAAAGCACGATGGCACATTTTATCTACGCTTGTAGTCATTTGCATCAGTGCATTAATGGAGTTTGCTTATGACTTTCTATATGATTATTAGATTACGAATATTTATAAACCACCACCAGTAAATATCTTGCCAGCATTTGTAAATTATTTGTGAGAACTATTCATAAATATAAAAAGCCAAAAGCAGTGGGCTCTTACTGCCTCAGATAAATTTATTTTGTTTGTTGTTTTTAACATGTCCCCCTATCACAGCAGAGATGGATTTTGTAAATGTAGCATTTCAGTGCTCCAGTTTGCTGTAACTTGACTTCCCTCATGCAGACCTTATTAAACTTGGAGAGAGCAGGGAGGCGGGAATGTGTGTAGGAAAGATGTCTCCGAGCGGCGAGCGTGGGTGACAAACATGTTGATAAATAGTGTTTATGTGCAAAGGAGTAATGTGCTCTCTTTGTTCTGCCCACCCTCCCCCCAGCCCTCGTGCTCTGCAGCCATCTGTCAGTGTAGCAGGTGAGTGTGTTCATGAAATGCCAACTTCGTTCAGTCCCTCGCTGACAAATCGGGCTGCTCGGTGACCGGAGGTCGGTGACGCTGCTCTTGCGTGTCCGAGTTTTTCACCTCGTTAACGCTCGTTTGCTGGGGCCCTCGCACCTCCTGCCTCCACATGGGATGGGTGTCTCTCATCACCCACTAGGATCAATGTTCAGTTCATTTTTTCCCCCAGAGGTGTGGCTTAAATACACCACTAGTCAAAAATTTTGACACGCCCAATTAATTGGCTGTTTTAACTGGATCGGACAGCAATGGAAAAGCTATTTGAGGGAACTCCGTCACGACTGTGGGAAAAGCATTCCAGGTGATGAAGCTTGTTCAGAGAGCAGCAAGAGTTTTCAAAGCAGTAATGAAAACAAAAGGTGGCTGTTTTGAAGAACCTAAAATATTAGATGAATTGTCTTTTTACTTCCACATGTGCTAATTTATAGCTTTGGGGCTTTCATTGTTACTCTAAAAAGTAGAAAATAATGAAAATAAAAGCCCTCTGTTTGACAAGGCACGTCCAAACGTTTGGTAGTGTACGTCAAACCAACCACCGGTTTTTAGAAAGACTTCACTTTGAACAGTAATTAATCAGGCACTTTGCTGTCACTGAAAGATGGCCTTTCCTGCTTTTATTGTAATGTTTAAGAGTTTTAGGGCATAACTGGTGACCACTAAAGGAACTGTCCATTGCGTCTTCCTTCAGGTGAATCTAAAGTAATCCACTATTGCCAATATTCAAAAATTTAAAAGATCTTCTACATATTTCTTCAATAACACTTTCTTGATAAAAAAGTAATTATTTATAGAATGCCTTCTGTTACATTTGAACACCTTCCAGAAACAAATTCACGTCTTTACTTTGGTTTCATTTTGGTGTTTTCTGTCCTTTTCCTTGTAGCCTGCAGTGTTGATGTCACGTACCCCTGAAGGAGGTGCATTGCAGTACTTCATGTCATACAGAGGATGTGGAAGGGGTTGTCATGTGAACGGGGAATGTTGTGAATTATTGCTCCGGACAACTAGTCATTGGACTACGGGGTTGTTACAGGATCTCCCATTGGGCATTCTCTGCCGTTAAACCGAGTAGATGTAGAGACAGATAAATTGTGGTCCTGTTTGCACTAAAGTGTGAAGCAGGGGTGTTATGTGCTAATTTTTTTTTTTTTAAGGGGCAGGGTGTCACCACATCGTAACCCTAGCACAAACTCTCTATAACCAACAAACCTGGAAAAACAAACAAAACTGTGGAGGCTTGATACCCCTGGTGAAAACGCTAGTGTGAATAATATACCTTAGCACCAGTGTTTCTGGGACAACAGGAGGACCTCAGATGTCCTTTTCTTAAACAACTGTCCTTGACTACACACTTTCTCTGTCAATCCCAGACTGATTTAATACTTGCTTTCCCTTGTCTGCCTTGTTTTTTAATGCCTTTCCTGTAATAGCCAATGGAATTCAGCCACATTGCAATTGACAAAAACACTGCTTCTAATGAATGATCCTGTAGTGAAATTTGATAACCATCCCCCCCGATGCTAATTTTTGCTTTGGGGCTTTTGTTGATGATTAGTAACAGAGTTGCACACATTACCGTCTTGGTAAAGCACCTATAACTCTTCATTAATGTGGGCCAGTTCCTCATGAGGACACATACTTAATAAGGCAATATCCTCCCAAGCAACCTCATGTTTGCCGGAAATTATTATAATCCTTCATTACTAAATGCCCAGACAATGAACCTGGGCTTGAAAGCCTTTGTTTTCATTCTGCATCTGTTGATTAAGTTTAGTGTCTAAATAATTTTTCCTTTCCTTGCCTTGAACT
This sequence comes from Chitala chitala, assembly GCA_025773905.1. Classification (NCBI taxonomy): domain Eukaryota; kingdom Metazoa; phylum Chordata; class Actinopteri; order Osteoglossiformes; family Notopteridae; genus Chitala; species Chitala chitala. Next base: position 18,701 of record JABJVR010014380.1, on the reverse strand, counting down.
GTAGATAGCTGTCTTGTTGGAAACGTTGCTGAGGCGGCTTGCTTGCGGACAGCAGATGACAGCATGTGCTCATCCTTCACTAAATTCTCTGCGTTTTAACGCAGGGTAGTTTTAATTGCACGCGGATGACAGCCAACAGTGGTTTGCAGCCGGTCCAGAAACCATGTTGAGTTAGAACAGGGCGACGGTGGAAGGCTGCCTAGAGCTGTCAGTGTATTTATTTTGTTAGACTGAAAGGACACTTTTCATGGGTTTATGTTAAATGCATGTAGAAACTCTTGGGTAAATCTGTCTTACCGTGCTCAAACTGTAAACTGAAAGTGACAGTATGCCATTTTGTAGGACAGTGAAGGGCAAAGGGGCTTAAGCTAAACTTGAGGATTCTTTAAAAACGACACAATGAATTTCTTGGAGTTGCTCAGTGAAGCTCCTAACTTTAGTCTTACATCGACTGCTCTTTGACAAGAGCTTGTGTAAGCTGCTGTAAACGTTGCAACATGTGAATCAGCCCAAAGTTTACGGTTAATAAACACTTCAGACCATTTTTTAATAAACATTTCAGACCTTTACCCCTTGAATTGCTGACTAATTTTAATTGAACCAATCCAGAATGAACATTAGATAGAGTTTTACCTAACAACACTTAATGCAAACAGGTGTCATTCAAGACTACACTTCACGTTTTGGTGTGGGGGGTCATTAAATGAAATAAGACTCTCAAATGGCTCATTGTGAATTTTATTATCAGTTATATGACTGTCGACATTTCTGTGAACTATACTACAATAGTCTGGTGTGTATATGTTACATTTTCAAGTGCTTTTTGGTAGTTTTTAGACCCTCAACACCACTTTGCTTGCAGACATTTATAACATTGAATGTAAGATTAACTTTGTCGACATGTCAAGGACTTTTACTGTTTTAGTAGTTTAATGTGTAACCCCTTAGAGTCAAAGTAAAAAATGTGTGTGAGGAGGGGGGCTTACATCTTTGCCCCCTTCAGCAGGGATCCACCACTGCTCTCCTGGGCTGTGTACATATTTGCTCCTTGTTTAGAAGCTGTGCCATGAATCCTCAGGGTAACAACCTAAACTTCATTCATGGTTTAAAAATGAGCGTGACTACAGGAGACAGCAGGAGGCACTAAAACTTAGAGGCCTTCTGGGGGAATTTTATTAAACTTTAATAACAGCCCTTAAAAAACTCAAAATTCATTGGCTAACTTGGTTCACTTGGCCAAGTATTGCAAAAATACAGCATATAATACAACGTTGTTTGAGGTGTGGTGATTTTTGCACTGGGCACAGCAAGCTCAGTGAGATATTGATACCTTTTGGGAGCACTTTCAGCAAGTCACCTGTCCATAAAAAATTGTCAACTTCTGAGGAAAAATTACAACAGCACAGAACAGAGCTGATCATAGACCTTGCTTGTAGGTGGGCCAGGTGGCTCAATGGGTAGAACATGGGAATAGGATGTGGAAGCCTCCCATTTTGAATCCCACTCCTGCCACCAAGCGTGTCTCTGAGCAAGACACCGAGCGCTAGCTCCCCAGGTGCAAAATAACTGCTGCCCACTGCTCCCTCAGAGAAGTAATTTCCCTATTGGATTAATAAAGTTCTATAAAATTTAAAAGTTAGAAAAACTAGCTATCATGGTGGTCACCAGTACACCATGTTTGTGAAGGGCATGTGGAACATGACACATTGCCCAGGCATTGAGGTGGCACCCTGATAATGTGGTAGATGAGAAATGTGCTCCTACACAGCATGTAAACTGTTCATTTTCCATTAACGAGGCCTGGTTGCCTGTTTCGCCCTTTAACTTAATTCACAAAGTCATTTTCACTTAAACAAGATGCATACTAATGACGAAACTTGAAACAGAAGCAAGGCCTGTTATACAGTGTACAGCTGTCCACTTCTCATGATACTTTGTTCAAGCGCAGTTCAATGCAGAAAGAGCAGCTTCACTAGAATGTGGTTGTTTCATCTTGTGAACAGTTTTTCATCCCCATAGGAAGCAATTTACATATAGACACATCTGTGCTCAGTATTCGGTATTTTCACTGTTTGAGTTTGCTGACTTGCTGTTTGTACTCTTCAGGAACAGCTAGCCTCGTCTTCTAATTGCCATTAGTCAAAATGCTGTGATAGAGTGTTCCTAACTCAACTCTTAACAGACTAATGGCCACAAAACTCCATTAGACTTGACATTGATGGAAGGCAACAGCCTGTACTAGTTACAGATGCTCAGTTTACAGTTTCTATGGCTAAATATTGACTGACCGGGGATGGTTGTTGAAATTTCTCAGCCATACTGTAATTTAAAAACCACGACATGTCATTTATTTTCTTCTTCGGTCATTTTAATTTGCATTTTAGACACTGATTAAGGCTCATATATCCATGAGGGATAACAACACGAGCTGTAAATATGAGGAAGAAGTGTAGTCCTTGTCACCTTCTTTGGAGTTTACATGTCCTTTCTGTGCAGGTGTGGGTTTACTTTGGTTTCTGCGGTGTCCCCTGACATCCCAAAGACACACACATTAGGTGAAATTACTCACTCTCTCTGATCATTTTTGTTTCTTTTTTAGTTAAATGACCTAAGCTATAAGTTATTAAAAGTTTAATTTTCCACTGAGGCCATGTTTTTTACAGAAGTGAGCAACTGGGCAGATATTAAAACTAGGTAAAATCAAAACTAGGTAAGTTTTGATCCAAATCCAGAAGGTTTCTTAAAGCCATCAGATTAAATCTGTCAACGGTTGGCATGACAATGTGGGTTTTGGAGCAAAAACAGAAGGCAGGCTCACAGAATCCAGAAAAAGTAGGTGCAGTTCAGGAGTCTCCTTCCATACAGTCAGGTGTTAATGTAGAACCTGTGACAGGAAGGGAAGAACAAACAAGGTGTTTCAAGGCAGTGTTACAGGCACAAAGGAAGTCATCAAAGAAGGCAATGTGGTTCATTAGAGGACCTCTGTAAAGATGGTTCTGTATTAACAAAAGTTTGAAATCCTGAGGAAAAACCTGGATGACTGATGTAGAACAGGTACCCAAAATGAGCCTTAAACACCTATTATTATTCAGGAAACCAACACAGGAGCTTAAATAAACTTACAACACAACAGAGATGAACAAGAAATACAGAAGTAATGAGACATCTTAAACCTATTAAGTTAAATCTTTTACAGTAGGTAAAAATAATTTGGCCTGATTAGTCTTTTCATCATTTATTTTTCTCTTGTGTTAACTTTTTAAATGTCAGACACCACTTGGAAAAGTGTGTACTGTATATGTACACATGTACATATAAAGTATGCACACAAAAACAATTAATTTGTTTGCTGATCACAAGAACATAACAGTAGTTGTCCAGATAAACCTCTGCTGACTGGTGCTGAGCGGCATGATTTTCTTCATATTCCATGAGTAAATATGTTTTTGAAGGAATCGTTTCTTTAATTCATATGGGAGAGGTGATTCCAAACGTTAGACTCAAATTGTATTGGCTGTAAGAGTCATGTTTATTTGAAATATTTGCACTGAGGCTGGTAACAGTTTGTACAATATTCGTGTAGGTTTTATAATCCGCCGATGAGAATCAACAACAGCCTGTGTTTTCAGAAAATTGGCATTTAACAAACGCAACACGCGAACGCTCGTTTGTATTACCTTCCCATTAGCTGTGATACAGCGGAGTTATTGCGCGCGTGTCCTGATCAGTTTAGGGGCTGACCTGGAGACGCAGAGGATAAAAGAGGGCTTGGAACTGAGTGATGCGTATCCTCTCGAAACTAATAGATGGTAAGTGAAGGTGAAACGACAGCTTTGCTGTTTTCAGCACTGGATAGCTCCAGTGGTATGCAAGGTATTCCCATCCTGCAGTATTATTCCTTTGTTACTCTTATCCCACTAAAAAGTTGCACGTGATAAATCTGAGAACTAAAAAAAATTATATTTTGACTTTTGCAGGCCGCTTCACATCCTACTTGATGTCGATAACTCAGTTTTATACGCAAACGCGTGGAAAAGCTCTGACATCAAACATACTTCTGCCTTATAGCGTTTTTTTTTTTTTTGCGTATGCATATGTAAAATGTGTATTGTCACCACACCTCAGAAAAAAGGCGTCAATTGAGCTAAAGGTGTTTTGACTCGCCGGTTATTTCTGTATCGCAGTGTTATAGGTGCGATGAACCTAGAAACCTTAACCTTCACGGTCCAAATAGTTGGAGTGGTATACCGACAGTTTAAGTGGATCTGTGTGGACCTCACATAAATTTAGCATTTATGTCTGGAAAAAATTAATCGGAACACAAAAGCTATCATGAAAACATAAAGCCGATATAACCGTAGGGATAGCATATATAAAATAGCCTACTATTGATAGGTGACACACGCTAAGTAAATCGACCGAGCGTTGATTGATGTTTATTGGTATGTTTTTTGTTAGATTAAAATAATTATTGTTTTCCATAGATCTGCATGAATGAAAGTGGCGCACAAGGCGAATCTTTTAGATAATTTAATGGTATACGTCACTGCCGTCTTTGGGGATTGGCTGTGCTCTTTGCGCTTCCCAAATTGCATTTTTTTTCCAGGATTGTGCTACTCCAGTCAGTCTTTGACTGGAACGGCAGAGATCCAATAGTTTCTGAAGGTAAGAGCATGTTATTTAATCTCCCTTTCATGGGTTGTTTTAAATGCCTGGACGCGAAGATGCGAATTGTTTTTGGAAATGTTGAAATTCGAGCCTGCATTCGTATTCTGCATAATTGTTCATTCAATACACAGATTCGGGAACGGTTACCAGAATTTACAATCGCCGATGTTGTTTTAAACTGTACAGCACTGCAGATGACGCAAGTAACTATTAAGGTGTCCTGTCCTACGAAATTACTGTGACTCGTCTTTTCACTCACTTTGATTTTTTTCGTTAAACAGAAATACGTTAAATTCAACTACGTCGTTCATATCAATTCGAAATAATCTAAAAATGAATTAAGCGAATGAACCGATTGGTTGGTGTGGAGCTACGATATGAGCTCGTTCATTAAACGAAATCGTTTATGGAGGGTATGTCAGTGTCCCCTCGTGCAGTTAATTACGTTTCATCCCCTTGTATAGAAGTGCTGTTTGTGTCGTGTGTATACATTAGGTTGCAATTGATTACACACTGGCTGCCCGTATTGCTGCTCTAAGTAGAATGTTAATTTCCGCTGTATTGGCTGTTTTTAGGTAACTCTTATGGGAAATTCAAGCCTCTTAATTCCTGCGCACCCGTAATACTGACACGGAGCGTGGAAACTCTGCAGACCTTTACTGCAAACCTGGGGTGTAGACTAACCCGAGAAACCTACTAATGAGTACCAGGACGTCCGAGAAATTGACGCTTTCCATACCACAATGCACCATCAATGGGACTACTCACAACAATGGCACCTGCATTGACGAAATGGATCGCATGTTCCAGGCGTTTTCGTCCACTTTAGTCCTTATTGTGTTGATCGCGGTGATCATTGGGATAATATTCGTCTCCCTCACCACTTTCCACTTTCACAAAAGCAAGATGAAAAAGCGGAAGATACAAAAGGCGCAGGAGGAATACGAACGGGACAACTGCAGTCCCAAAGCCGTGAAAGGGAGACAGTCGGTCAGACAATGCATAATGGTGCGACCTGCGCACGCGGATTCCAGGAATCATGCAACTTCTGCAGTCCAGAAATGCGAAGAACATACCTCCTCTCAGGAAGACTCAAACGTCGTACCCATCCATGAGGACGTCTCAGAAACTGACACTGGATTTACGAAGCAGGGAAGCGACCACATACTGGAAACTGTTGCCTTGTCTTGATCATGACAAGATCGGTAGTCCAGAACTTTGTAAATAAACTTAATATATAAATATGATCACAGCATATAGAGGAACCATAAGAGCTGTTCCACATACGCATGAACAATGACAATTATAATTTTGTCTCATTACCGCTTCTAGGATTATTTAGGAGCAGTACGGCGCAGCTGAGCACATCGAATTCAAAAGGCAAATATTACATCAAAACACTACAGTCCAAGTAGAAATCCTTATAACTTCCGTCTTCGTAAATATCATAAGTTGTTGTGACAAAACTGACAAACTGTAAATCTTTATCAGTTGGTTAAGACTGTTTGAAGTGCAATGTATTGTAAATAAATGTACGCATCAGTTTACGATTACTGAGCTATTGAGCATAACGCGTAAAGTGAGGCATTAGAAATTGTAAATAGTTTCTGAGCGCTGTCCGAATATGGTGCTGAAATGGCACGTGCAGTGATTTCCAATATTAAACAAGCAGTCCGCGCACTGCAAATTCTGCTGACACAAACGTGGTGGTTTTACAAGTTATATTTTTCCTTGTAACAGTTTTACAAATCCCTGTTAATTAAAAACGAGACAGTTACAGAGATCGGAGTTAAACAACTGCCGTACGAAGCAAGTAAAATAATCCGCTCGTGGAGTCACCTTGGACAGCGGAGGCGATTTATCAGAATATCGTTTCAACGCACTTGTTTTGTATTTTGTTACCACAGTGAGTTTGTTTTTAAAATACATCGTGCAGAGGGAAAACGTGACAGTCTCTTATTTGGAATAGTTAACAAGATTAAATATATAATGAGTTTTTAACGTACTTTTCTGATAGTGACTAGTTTAAATTGTTAGTGGTTGTTTAACTTAAATCTTAAAGCTCCATGCTATTACAATTCTTTAATTCGGTTTTATTTACTGCTCTGAAACATATATATGGTTATTATTTGTCTCATTTATTAAGGGAACTATTTATATTGTAACTTATGAAGTATAATAAACTACAAACCATTTTAAAAAGTATTCTGGTTATTTGTATTAATTGCGATTTTGTTCTTTTTAAATGTGTGTGGTAAAGTAGGATAGTTTCCTATTATATATAACGTATATAAGTATATACATAGCGTTTTATGCTTTAATAAGCATAACTACATAGTTTCTGTATGCACAGACACCGTCTATCTGTTGGCTTTTTTAAGTAGCTGCAATATAACATTCAGTCATAAATATCTCTTTCCCGTTAAGATCAACTACAGGTATGGTGTCATTTAATATAATTTTACGAGTAATTTGAAAGAACTTTTGTTATGGGAGGCTTTCTTCACCTTGCCTAAATGTCAATAAGCATTTACGTTTTCCTGGAGTTGCTTCGTCTGTTTTGTTAACAAAGTCATCCAGCAAAGCGAGGAAGGATATCCACCAATCAGGTGAGGGTGACATGGCAACCGATTAGGGTTTAGAAATTTTCATCATTGTTTATAGTGCTGGTTCCCTAATGGTTGAAAACAGGTATTCCACCTTTCATATCAATGTAGTCAAAACATCCAAAGCTAAACATTGTGCAATTAGCTCATCTAAAACCTGATATTAGGCTAACTGGTTTACATTGGTAATCCAGAGCTTTTAATATTACTATACAGTCTGGGACGTCAGCCATAGCTACTGAGTCATTTGAAGGTATGGTTTGGATTTTGCCCACCTCACATATAATATTCCTTTTGATTGTAATGAAATATTTCACTGGAATTTCTAATACAGAGTGCAGTGTCCCTGCTCCAAGCAATAATGATATATTAACTGTGTTTAGCACCAGGCCATTTGTAAGTCAATTCTTTCTGTGTGCTTCTGATAGTCAGTTTGCTTGAGATTCAGGTGAGCAACGATACGTGTGACTTTTCTTTTTTCGCCAGTTTTCATGCCTCTCCTTGTCAGGGCTGGCACACTCTTTCGAATCTCTGCCCGCATCCCTCTGTTTGTCAGGCACACGGCAGCTGAGTGGGCTCAGAGTGGTTAACACATAGTGGTACGGAGGAACGGCGCTAACAACTGGTGTGACGACTTGTGACTTCTACTGCCTTGTCTTCATCTTACCGTCAGTGGCAGTTTCACTTCGTTTGTTTTCCAGAAATGTACTGTGTGTGTGTGTGTGTGTGTGTGTGTGAGTCACGCTAAATTTTCAAATTCACTGGTGTTTCTGTACACTCAACCATATGGTACTTTGATCCAAACTGTGAAGTCAACCATTTTGTGTATCCTCCTCTCCATCAGTTATCTTGTGGTAGATCCTGTGGTAGGCAAGATCCTACCACACACACAGACTACAATTTGAACTATGGTTGGAAACCGAAGTATCCAGAGAAAATTTACCCACACAAGATGAGAACATGCTAACACACACACACACACACACACACACAGTGCAGAGAGCCAGATTCAAACCCAGAACCTGGGTGGTGTGACACAACAGCACCTATTGACCATGACATCTTCCTAGAAAAATTAATATAAAGCAGTATATTAAAAAATGAAAATATGTAATTTACTTGGTTTACACTTGTTTTATGCTTTGCTCACATTTTTTAATCAAATAGCTTTCTTATACACCGTTCTAGCCCTTATTAATATTCTGACATTATCTTGTCCACTTCCTAAGGTCTCACATGAGAACTGCACAGTTTTGACTGAAACACCCCACCCACGTTGCCAATGGTGTTATCACCAAACAGAGTGAAATGAAATGCAGCATAAATAACCAGCTATTTTTGAAATTCTTTTGTTCTGCATATCTCGTCACCTATTGTTCTGTCGTGGATGGAAATTTCAAAAGAACAGCTATCTGACACTGCTCTCAAAGACACACTAGTCCATTTTTAATCACAATTTACCCATAAAAGGACAAATTCTCTCCACAGTTCTCTGTGGTGCGTAAGTATGCCTTTGTCGTGTGTCAGTAATTTGGCAAAAAGGGCAGACTTGTATTATAATGATTATTTGCTGAGTGAAATAAGCAAAGGATCTACAGTGATGGGTTATCAGTCTCAGGGCTCTTCACATTGAAGGCCCATTGCTTATTCACCTGTAAATTTATATTTATTCACTGCTGTCCCCCCCCCCCCCAGATTTTAGCCAAAATAAGCACCCCACAACCTCCAGCCTGCTGAGGAACTCCCACTGTCTGACCACGGGTGACACACCTGGTTTCTCTCATTGTTTACCAGAGACTAACCCAACCACAGAGATCACTGAATATGTTTTTCATGAATAGTGAAAGGTATTTATTCAAAATAATCTTAATTGTTTTAACATGTACATTTTACAGCCAGAAGAGTGCAGATGGGATGAGCGTGGAGGGTCGGTGAGGTTCCACTTTCACAGCCATGGCCTGGAATCTGACCCTCAGTAGCGTATGTGCAGCTCATCTCTTCTCCATGTCCATGCCTGGCCTAGCTCCAGCTCCCTCTAACACTCTGCCTAATTGGCTGCACTAAATTGGCCTGGACTGTAAACGTGTGTCTGTGCAAAACTCCACACTGATGGGCTGCTGCCCTGTCCTGAGCGTGCCCTGCCTTGAACCTTGGGTCGGCTGTGATATGGTTCACAACGTAGAGAGGTACGAGCACTTTGCGAATTAATGGAAGCGGTGGGAACGTCCCATAAGTGTTTTATAATGTGCCAGTGAAGGGCGGGTCAGCAAGGCTGTCAACCCTGACTACACATGAGAAAGTGCAGGATAAACGGTCCATAACCCACAGCCTGAGTTCTAGCAGGACAGCTGAAAGGCAGGTGCCAGTGAGGAAAGTGTGGGTGTGTCATGGCTGCCCTCCAGGAGGGCATGTTCTCAACTGCTCCCATAAAGGAAGACCTAAGGCATGCTGTCACTCTCTGTGCCAAGGCAGACACACTTAAACCTGCTTTGCTTCAAGTGTTGTCTTGCAACAGTTAATAGCACTGTGGTGAGAACAGTTCTAACATGCAGAGTATTTGTGAAATATTTTTGCAGGAATATGTTTCTCAGTAGGTTTGATTGTTTTTTTTAAATCGCTGCAGTGCCTGTTTTTTTTTTCTATGGGAAAATAAATCAGAAAACAGTTTTGTCTTGATTTAGGGATCTTCTTCAAGCACATAGCCACAACATTACGTGAAGATGATATATTAGCAGTTTTAGTCCATTCCAAATATCAAGACAAACTGTACTGTTCCAGAACATTGCATGCTGCTAGCCTGGGTCACGTGCCTGTAACCCCTGGACATTATTTAATGATCTTATTACTAAGGGGTCAGTAATGGATAATGGCTAAGCTAATTTCTAGTGAATAGGAAAGATACTCCACATAATTTACTGTATCTTTTATACTGTACTCTTCTATATTTTAACTAAAATAAAAACGTTGTCACAACAGCATAAAGCAACAGTGTTTAAACTGTTTGCTTTCCCAGTTCACTCTAACTACAGGGTATGAAAAGTGAGCGCTTGATAGCCCTGTCAATCACTCAATTCCCCAAGCCCTGTGAGACCAGTCCCAGCATGTTCTGTGGAGACGCGTGTGCCTCCAGGACAGACGCTGGCCTATCTTTTATCCCAGGCACCTTGACTGACGACGGCAGCCCAAGCAGCCAATCAGAGAACTGAGCTGGAGAGGCCCCCATCAGCAGCAAGGTGTATAAAACACCTGAACTGCGTTGAGAGGTCCTGCCTGCATTAGAGGACAGAGTTCAGATACCTGGATCCCAGTTCTGCAGCTGACATGCCAGAGACAAATTTAAAAGTCACCGGGGGTGCGGTGAGGTTTGGTGCCACTTATGACAGCAACAAGCTCTTCTCAGGGGCTCGGGGCAGTAGCGGTGGAGGTGCTGCTTTGGTAATGTCAAAGTCTATAGGGGTACTAGGCTCTGGATTTGGCAGAAGTGGACTGGGATTTGGTTCCAGGCTAGGGCTGGGAGCCGGGGCCGGTCTGGGTCTGGGTCTGGGCTCAGGAGCCGGGGCTGGTCTAGGCTTCGGCGCAGGAGCCCTGGGAGGAATCTCAGGGCTGGGCCTGGGGGCTGGAGGCGCTGCCCTCAGCAAGATGGCAAGCTTGAGAGCCGGTGTGGCTCCGCTGCAGGCGCGCCTGGGTGGCCGCATCTTCAAGATTGGGGCATACGGCTTCAACCCATCCTTCCTGAGTGCCACCACCACCGTGGATACGAGCAGCAGCCCCATGCCCACCATCGACCCATCCCTGCCCTCTGCAGACACAGTACAGCTCACCCGCTTGAAGGAGAAGGAAGAGCTACAGATTCTGAATAACAAGTTTGCCTCCCTCATTGACAAGGTAAGTTCCTCACCAACATTCCCTTAGTTCTAATGAAGAATAATAACCAATAGTCCATTTGTTTCTAAGTCTGTTAAAATTAAACCTTAGCAGTCTGCTTAAGCGCAACTCAGCCATATGTTTAGGGGTATAATTAGGTTTTTTTGTTCTTTCAGTCAATTCAAACTTTAATAAAGATAATCTATTTCTTAGATTCATTCTTCTATCCATGTTGTGATAAATCACTACGCAAAACAATCAAACGTAGGCTACCTTCAACAAAATACCTAATTTGCCAAAGAGACCTCATTGTCCTGTTGTTCCATAGTAATAATCTTGTTTCATGTGGTTAGAGAGCCCTGAGGGGCCTGCCTGCTTTTCCAGTACTGAATTGTGTACATAAAGCTGCATGGAGAATGTTTGTTTAACATGGGGAAAAGAAATCATTGGTCCCAGGTTAGCAGCAACCTCAGCATTTTCCCTAATGTGTACTCCTTGGTATCGCAAAATGGCATTCAGCGACGAAGCTGTCTAAAATGACAACAGAATTAATAACACAAAATAGTTTGGCTACGTAATCTTTAAATAAGATGGTTGGGCAGCAGGAGGATTAAAGGTACAGTCACTCAACAGTCTCTAGCACTAGCAATAAATCTTCTGAAACACGCAGTACGTGGAGCTTAACAGCATCGCGGAGTCCATGAGTGGCGTCTCACTACTGAAAGGGCAACGTCGTTAATTAAAGCCAACAATCTGATCTGACAGGTTTTTTTCCCCATGTACATTTTACCCAATCATGTTCATTCTGTGCGTCTATGCATACTGTCCGTCTAAACAGCTGTTGGTTTTTACAAAAAAAAAAACAAGGGATAAACTGAGATCACTGTAAGATTAGGTCATGGACTTGTTTTTCAAAAAATCAGATGTTGACTGAATATTGTTTGTGTTTATCTAACAGGCACGAGGTCTAGAACAGCAAAATGCCATTCTGAAAGCAAAGATCTCGATGTTCACCAACCCGGATCAGGGCGGATCTGCCAATACGTCCATCCTTCTCACCTGTGCCATCGGGACATACAAGACCCAGATCGACAGCCTCACCTCAACCAAGGAAGCAATAATCGCCGAGATTGAACACTACAAGGTTATCATCGATGAGGTCCAGGCCAGGTGGGTTTGTGTCACGACTCAGTCTGTCCCTTTCATGGGACGCTATTTGAAAGTGATGAGAAAAGACAGGGTATCCTGCAAAGGACGGGGAATCCCACTTCGCTCCTGCACTGGCAGCTTCTTTGTTACTTTCCACACACGGTTTTGCGAAAGTCTACCATACCACTGGCAGAATTTGTAAGATGTCCACCATTCTCAAAAAACATGACAGATCATACAAAACACGTTTGATGCAGTATTAGTACAGATGAAGGTGTTTGTGACAGGTAATCAGGTATATAATTTTTATCACAGAAATTAACGTTTATCATGGTAATTGTAATAATCAAACTTACAAACATTATCTGTGCCACTTTTCTACCAGCGATATGTGATTTTATGAATAGGACTGTACACATCTTAATGAAATTCAATGTCTAACCTGTGTGTGTGTGTGTGTGTGTGTGTGTGTGTGTGTTTGTCTGATAAGGCTTGAGGAGGAGACGTCCCAGACCAAGACCTTAGAAGCTGAGTGGACAAGCCTCAAAGAGGTTTGAATTTCTTTTCAATGCAATGCTACAGTTTAAAAAATATTCATACTTGGACATACTGTTCATTGTTCTCATTAATCTACACATCTACAGGAGGTCGACAATATCTACCTGAACATGTTTGAACTTCAAACAAATATCGGTGTATTGGAAGATCAGATTACACTGTCCAAACAGGTCTACGATGCTGTAAGTAGTTTTAAAGCTCTTCAGAAGTACAGAAGTCCACCAAGGAGGAAATCTCATGGAGCTTAATTCTTAATGGACAACATTTAATACATAAAAACAAGCATTTAATTAGTAAAATATTCTGTATGCTCATACTGAAACAGATTCTATACATGGACCATTTGTGGTAATTGGCAAATTTTCTGATAACGTCATCCTAATTTTGCATTGCTACAAAACAGTAGCAAATGTAACTTGCTTCTCTCAGGGATGAATCATGAAGAAATATTAACAGTCCATGGTTTCCCTTTCTGGCACATCAGTGTGTGTGTGTGCACTTCTGACAAGCACTCCCGTCCTCGCTGAAGGAGAGCTGCTGTGGCAACAGGATGTTTAAAACACACTTTTCCTGTTGCAGCTGTTGAAAAAGGATTGTTCACGGTTTAAGTCCCTGGTCCATCGGAAAAAACATGTGGTGCTGTACGGCCTTCTTTGAGATGCTGCCCCGCTGAAGCACTTTGTGCTATTAAAATGTTTCCCCATCAATCATGGAGGATCGCATTATGTGAAAGGCACTCAGTGCCATCTTCTGCACGAAGCAGCTGAAATCAATCAGGTGTCCATGGTGCATGCTAATGAGGCTGGCGGAATCGAAGGAGGTGATTCCACATTTCGAAAGTCGTCCACTTCCCTTACAGCTGTGCGCAGCGTGGCCTGGGAAAGGAGGAGCCCATTCTGGTTTTTAATAGGGGAAAACCGCTTGTACTACAAAAAAAAAAAAAAAAACTGCAAACGTAAAAAAATATGTCAAGCTCTTTATTGAGGTTTTTGTTTTAAGATGCAGCGACAAACCTGCGGTGGGTAATGATGTATTTAAATGTATGTGCATGAAGCGGCCATGCCTGGCCTGTGACATTGCTGAAGCCCTTTTCTTTTTTGCCCGGGGCTTTCACAGAAAGTGAAGGAGGTAAGGACCATCGTGACGGGAGGCGTGAAGTCGGCCTTCTCCATCTCGGTGGACAACGCAGCCCAGGCCATCGACCTGACCACCGCGCTGACGGATGTGAAAGCCCACTACGAGACTCTGGCCCAGCGCAGCAAGCAGGACGCCTTCGCCTCCGTGCAAGACAACGTAGGCAGCTTCTCTTACCTCTCCTCTCCACGTCCTGTCAATTCATCCACACCAGATGCACCCAGATTCCTCTTCATGTCATACATGCGGACCGATGTAAACTAGACATAATGTCCACTTGTTGTAAAATATATGTGATATTTACTAAGCCCCTTACACTGTATCTAATTTCTGGATAGTGAGAATAATAACAATAGTGACAATAAGCCTTGGCATCAGCATCCTTAGTTAGCTGTTTTCCAACAGTACGTGCTATTATTTATTAAATTTTTCTTTACGTAAAAGTGTGATCTCTCGGTTCGTGTAAAATCACTTTCACTGGACCCTAAGTCCGTGGAAAATAAAAAAAAGTTATACCCCCACTCAGAGGTACAGAGTTGAGAAATGTAATCACTGCGTCCGTGAGAAACGCTGCGTACCATCGTTAAGGCGCTTTAATTCCGCCTTCATACCGCGTCGCAGGTCACGTTTCAGGCTGGCATGCGCAACTCTCTCTCTCCCCCTGGTGTTTGTTTGCGGTACTGCAGACATAAAATCAAGCCTCCGCATGTAAATGTACATATAGACCCACATGCACAAGTGCTGGTATTTACCATTTGTATTTTGCTTTCAGCTCTCCATCATCTCCGTGAGCTCTCAGCCAAGCACCCAGTCTCTCACCGCAATAAAGGACGAACTGCGTGTCTACAAACTGCAGATTGACTCTGTGCAAAGGGAGATTGACAGGCTCAAGTCAGTGGTATGTGGGTGTGTCGATTTAGGCCGGCCACATGAATACCGAGCATACAAACACAAAACATAAACCCAAATTAAACGTCACTGCTGGTTATCAAACAATAAAGTTTAGAAGACAATTTTGACCCAATTCAAACATGTTCATTTTCTAATCAGGTACAGGATTCTCTTAATAAGTAGCAGCCTGAATGACTAAATTGTAAAAAAAAAAAAAGTTAAAATCCTACAGCCAGTGGGGAAACAACATTGACATAATTAATCTGACTAAATATACCTAGTATCTGCATTTCAGTGAGAATCCTGTAACACAGAAGGCATGAAATTCACATATTCATAACCCATATACCCTGTATTGCATGTGATGTCTCCACAGAACCTGGTACTGGAGTCCCAGGTGGTGGAGGCGGAGTCCCACGCTGACTCACACACTGAGACATACCAGGAGCAAATCACAGTTCTCAAGTCGCAGCTTGATGACATCAGAAAGGTGAGCCAACATTGTCCACTTTTTTATGCTACTACTGAAGGTGTATTCTGGGGCTGTTGTAGATATATTTGGATGGTGAGCTTTTCATGGGGTATCTTTCATCCCCCATTATGAACTGATCCTTCCATTGGTGTTATCTCAGGAATGTTTCACGTGTTGTTTTCACACCGCAGATTAACGCCACCACTATTGTCTTCTGGTTACTGATTTTGTGTGGTGTTCATTTAATTTCAGCAAATTGCTCAATATGGCCAAGAATACCAGGAGCTCCTGGCTAGCAAAATGTCTCTGGACGTCGAGATCACTGCTTACAGGAAGCTCCTGGACAGTGAAGAGAACAGGTAACAGCACTACAGTATTGTAGAAACACAAGCGCCTTACGTTACCAGCATGGTTGTTTTGCTGTTTTTATGAAAGGAGACACATTAGGCACTACAGAGATGAAAGTGCAGTCTGATATCAAAACCCATTTACTTCGCATTCTACCAATGTGGCTTTTCAGTCCATGCTTTGATGCCTGCATTGATTCAAAATATGAATGTTATTAGTATTTTATGGTATTGTTGGCTTGCTTAAAACAGAAAAAAATATACGTACACAACAAGTCAAATGCATACGCACAAAAACGTACACAAAACAACAGAGCCTAATAGGCGGCTGGAATAAACCTTCAATATAATGTTTATGACGGCAGATCTGGACTGACGAGCTGTCAGAGTAATTTTCCATTTAAAAAGCACATTTGCAGTCATGATAATATACAGCGTTTGCTGTGGCGTTCATTCTGTGCCTCTTTCCATTCAGGTTGAAGTCAGGTGGCGGCGTGACTGTGCACATGTCCAAGACGAGTATCGGCGGGGCAGGAGCTGGAGCTGGAGCTGGCTTCGGTGGAGGTCTCGGAGGAGGTCTCGGAGGAGGTCTCGGTGCAGGTCTCGGTGCAGGTCTCAGTGCAGGCCTTGGCGGTGGCCTCGGCAGCAGCCTGGGAGGTGGACTGGGTCTCGGAGGACTGGGATTTGGCGGGGGGGCCTCCATCGGGGGCGGCAGCAGCCTTCTGTCATCGAGCCTGAACAGCAGCACACGTGAGTAACGATTCCCCAAACCGCTGCGTGAAGAAGCACTCGTTCATGTACATGTTGGGTTGAGCCACAGCTGAGGAGAATTGGAAAGTGCAAGTGAGCACTGTTTGACGCATTTAACACTGCGGAGAGAGGAGCGTGAGAGGGAAAGGAGATGATGAGATGGGGAATTAACTGGGGCAGAAGGACAGAAGCTGTAATCTAAAGGACAGAAGCTGTAATCACAATGCATGCAAATAAAACAAATGTGACAACTTCAAACATTTTAGTGAAAAAGTGAGAACCTGAACACGTGGATATGCCGAAACAAAACAGGTATAACTACGAGAAACATGAAAATGTAAAAGTTGGGGAAAACAGCCCAAGTTGTACTCGAGTGTCAATGAGAAATTCAGTCTAGGGTGTGACCCTGTCCTCCTTAACTGTCAGGCTGTCTTCCTCCCACGTGCTCATATGTACCTCCACGTCTCATGACACCCACCGTTCTGACTAATCCTTAATTGTCTATTGAACAGTCTCCTCCACTGTCTACTGAGGACCTCCAGGTAGCTGCCCCCCCCCCACCCTTTCCTGCTGTCCCTCATCAGAAGACCACCATCACGGGGTGTTCCATCTGCTGTAGCCATGGGAGATGCCCATTTGAGGAGCTAGCCACACACCTGCACCTGTGACAAGCCACTTGCTTGATGTCAGCACAACTCCTGCCTCACACACTCCTCCTTCCTTCTTCAAAAGCCAAACTCTGGCAGATTCATGCCTCTGGCAGCTTTAAACCCTTTCCCACTTAAAATTTCTTAGCAATATGGTAAACATTTAAAATGGCACAGCCCCATTTTTTCAGGGAAAAAAAAATTTACAGAAAATTTAGGCATATTCACAACAAATCAAAAGGCACTTTTGCATTTTAACTGGTGAACAGTTATACTTACTACTTGCCCTTAAACTAAGACTCGTGCTATCACATCGAATAAAATATCTTGCTAAAATATCTGATGTTTGTGTATTAATTCTGGCAATTTACAACACATAAGAATGGATACTCAAATAATGCACTTCAGAGTTTTAAGTTATATAAAAGTATATATAAATCTTTGGCTAACCTAATAAACCATTAAACTCAGCATTTACAAATCTGAATACAGCAAGCTAAGTGTGAAGGTGTAGACTCACGGTCTCTGTCATACAGCAGAAGGGAACTGTGTGGTAATGATTGAAATGAGACTGCATTAATTTGCATAACAAATAATGAGCCTGCTCAGGTATGTTAAAGCCCATTTTATATTTTGTGAATATCAGGGCCGGGGGGGGGGGGGAGGTGTTAAATTTAAAAAACATTTAATGAAATGCCAGAGAAGAAAAACTTTGTCAGAGAAGATGATGTTGACAGCAGTCATACTTATTAAAGACAAAAAAGCCTTTTAGTGTTATACCTTTCAAGTTCTCATCATCGGAGCGAAATGCTGGCACAGAGAGGATACAAAGAACATTACACAGAAAAGGGTGGAACTTGGAAATTAAATGGTTTATGACTTTTGGTAGGTAGGAGTTAAAGTCAACAATCAGCTCAGATGATGAAAATGGATCACAGTTAGGGAATTGTGCAGATAAATCAGTTGAATGACACCTGAATCATTTCCCAAAATTTGAACGCAACTTCTAATTTAAGCAGAGATTCTTTCTCCTTAACTACTGAGGGAAAAAAAAAACCACACCACCATTACCTTTTTATAGTAACATTACCTTTCGTGTTTAATTAGGTTTCCACACTCACACACATCATGGGTGAACAACCAGCTGGTGATGTAAACCACTTGTGCCCAAGGTGGCAATATACAGACACCAATGACAGTCTGTCAGTGAATGCGCTCAATATTTGTATCAACAATTAGCACCAACTCAAAGACTCACCTGTTTAATGCCATTGCGACACCTGCTGGCACAGCAGTGAGAAGGTACCTATACCCAACATGATGCTAATGAGCACACCATACAGACAGCCGTCTCGGAGAGATTACACAAAGTGACGGAACAAACTCCAGCTGGAAAAATCACAACCCAAACCACCCCAAAGGTAAAGAGCAGTGAAGATCTGAACTTTTGGTCTGCATCACATGGAAATGGGTGAAGACATCGCACCTGATCACCTTCAGTGCACTGTTCTGCCTCAGCGCGCCTGGCGGTCACTTCCTCAGTGCACTGTTCTGCCTCAGCGCGCCTGGCGGTCACTTCCTCAGTGCACTGTTCTGCCTCAGCGCGCCTGGCGGT